>BPLS01000621.1:193673-206323 GCA_019656275.1 Rhododendron kiyosumense
ACAGCCCCACCCCCGTCTCTCTCTCTCTCTCTCTCGTTTGAGGGTTCAGGGGATTAACCTCTTAACTCCTATTGGAGAGCATCAAATGGGTGCTTAGCACTTACCACTCTGTTGGAAATGTTACTGAACTCATGTTGGCCCATATGATTCAGTTTGTTATCCTTGGATGCTTGAATAAGAGTTGGAATATGGGACCTGTAGTATCAAAATGATGTACCACAAACGGCCAACAGTGGGACATAACTACTGTATACCTTTTAAGGTTTAGGTATCTGTTGATGGCTTTTCATTACTGGTGGTTGTTCGGTGTTAGCTTTTGATAGTCCTAATTCATTGAATTACTTTTTTCTTAGGTGTGATGTAAATCTATTATTGGCCACGCTGTGCACACGCTCAATTCAAACTCGTGAAGGGATTATTATCAAAGCCCTGGATTGTAATGCCGCCATTGCAAGTCGGGATGCTTTGGCAAAGACTGTTTATGCTCGAGTATTTGATTGGTATGCTTGCTGTTAATGCCTTGCGAATAGTATTTCCTTTATTTGATTAAAATTTTGCTTTGCCAATGGACTTGTACGATCTGTGTTTCTTTCTTTCAGGCTTGTCAATAAAATTAATAGTTCTGTCGGGCAAGATAGGGATTCTTTCATACAAATTGGAGTCCTTGACATTTATGGATTTGAATGCTTCAAGATTAACAGGTGAAGTTTTTCTCCTTAATATATTTTGATTATGTCTACTCTTGATTCTTCATTTTCCATGCAGTATGGCTATACGTTGTTGATTGAGTTTGTCTATTCATACAGGAAGAAACCATTGACATCTTTAGTGAATAGAAAGAGGAACGTTATGGTGGATATGCGATAAAGAACTCAGTGAAAAAGCCCATCCCTATGCTAGGAACAATTCAAATAGGTTTAAAAGTGCTCCATAATTAGTTGCAGTCACTTATCAACTTTCTGCATTTTGTGTTCAACCCAAGTTCACCCGCCAAAGGTCTACAAGTCTGTACTGATACGAATAAACCGTACTGGAAGATGTGGCCCAATTGTAGGGTCAGTAGAATACCCTGCAACAAAGGTTCAAGCAAAATATTGACCCACTTCGCTTGGATTACTAATAGAACTTTTATGTTTTATTGTTCTTTGTTTTGGTGGTGAAGAGAGAAGGCATTTTGTGACGCCAAATTGAACATTTAATTTGTTATGCTCCCTCCTTCCCCACCGTTTTGTCCCTTTGGGGGTTCCACTTGTTGAGGGGCCATACATTTAATGCACTCCAACTCAAATCAAAACGTGTTGATTACCACCAATGCCCCTTGAAATATTCAAACAATTTGGGAGGGATAGTTTGGGAAATCTAAAGATTTTATGTTAACTTTTGGATGTGGACATGCATTTGCATACTTTGTCCATCCCCTATGGATTCAATTGGTGGCTGCATATCTCCTACCTGATTGGTTCTTATGTTATTTCTACAGTTTTGAGCAATTTTGCATTAACTTTGCGAATGAAAAGCTTCAACAACATTTCAATGAGGTAAGAAAGGATGCCACATTGTTTTATAGTATGTCTATGCTAGCTTATTTCAATGTTTTGCTGTGTCATGTTTTGTTTTGTGCCTCTTTCAGCATGTATTTAAGATGGAGCAAGAGGAGTATCACAAAGAGGAAATTAACTGGAGCTATGTTGAATTTATAGACAATCAAGATGTCCTTGATTTGATTGAGAAGGTTTTCCCTCCTTACACCAAATTTTCAAATATTTCGTTCTTTCTGCCTGACCTTTTACTTGATGCATGATATATTGATGTTTTATAGCAAAATATGACGATGCATTAAATTACCTAATGCAATTCATCAACCAATTTTTTCAAGAAGGAAAGGAAAAAAGAGGAAGACTAGATTAACTATGCACTAGATAATATTGTATTAATAATTCCCAAGCCAACAGGTGTAGTTACAGCTGATTCCCATTCCCATTTCTTTTTATTTATTTATTACACATACCTCCTTTTCTTTTTAAAATGCAAGTCCTTGAGACTGATCATCACATTCCATTTTTTTTCCCTTGTTTTGATTTCCATGAAAACTTTTTCTTAGCCTTGTGCTTCTGTTTGCAGAAGCCAATTGGAATCATTGCTCTTCTCGATGAAGCTTGGTACAATATGATTACTCAAAGTGAATTGGTTCCTGCTGATCATTTTTATTACTAGTTGTAGCGTATTCCAATACTTATCACGATATTCGTTTATTTATGCAGCATGTTTCCCAAATCAACCCATGGATCATTTACAACCAAGCTGTTCCAGAATTTTCGGGCTCACCCAAGGTTGGACAAGGCGAAATTCTCTGAGACAGATTTCACTATGTTCCACTATGCTGGCAAGGCATGTCATATGTAATAAAGTAGTTGAAAATGGAGTAAGGTTTTTGTCATTAAATTTATCATCCGTATTTTACCTTTGCCTATATTATTTTTTGCAGGTCACGTATCAGACAAATACTTTTTTGGAAAAAAATCGCGACTATGTTGTTGTTGAACATTGCAATCTGCTTTCTTCTTCAGAATGCCCCTTCATTGCTGGTCTTTTTCCTTCATTACCAGATGAATCTTCAAGATCATCATACAAATTTTCTTCAGTAGCCTCTAGATTCAAGGTTTTTGAACCTCACAAACCAATGCTTATCCTTTTCAATTTTACTGCATAATCACTATAGTTAATTTGGCTGTCTGAAAAGAGTATGATGAGGGAAATCTAAGAAGTTGATAGACCGAGAGATAAAAAGTTCTTACATTAGACTCCCTTGATATTGAAAATTTCTGAGTAGGTTGATCATTGATGTATTTGGGTACCAATTCATGATAAATTGTTTTCATGCCGTTAATTATGCCCTGGCTAAGAGGTTGCTATCAACTACAAATTGGGAGAGATTGAAAGAAAAGATACATATCTACAGGATTGTCGTTAAACGAGAAACAGTAGCAGGAATTTTTGAAGGGCATGCCCTCTCCTTGACATCGTGTATAAATTCATAGAAGAGTAGAGTAAATTTCGGAAACCACTTAGTATCTACATCTGTCACTATTAGGTCCCTGCAAGGTGATGCAATCAGAATTGAAGTCAACCACAGAAATCGGGCAAGAGAGGGGGGGATGAAGGGTGATCCAAGAATTTGGGGCTCCAGCATTGCTAAACTTTTCCTGCTGCGATCCTTTCCCTGGCTTTGTGACCTCCCTTTCCTTTTGTCAGTCAGGAGCATTTGAATCTCTTAAATACTTTATTTTCTCGGCTCCCTCAAATGCTTGTGCCGAGGATACCCTTCCCCCTTAAAAGGGTTAGGAACACTTAACTTCCATGGTTACTTTGTTTCCTTGTCCCTCTCAAGAGTTTGTGGCAAGGACTTCCTTTCCATTGAAGGGTAAGGAGTACTTGAGACTCTTGGCTGCTTTGTCTCCTTGGCTCTCTTAAAGGATTAAGCCAAGGACTTACCTTCCCTTGAAGGATCAGGAGCGTCTGATCTTCTTGAGCCTCGTGGCTGCTTTGTCTCCTGGCTCCCCTAAGTCGGGCACTTCCTTACTGTTTAGGGGTTGGGAGCATTTAACCTCCTTGATTACTTTGTTTTGTTGGCTCTCTGGAAAGATTGAGCTGAGGACTTCCCTTCTTTAATGGGTTCGGAGCTTTGGAACTTCTTGGGCATCTTCCTCATCTTGTTGGTCTTTCTTGGCCCTAATAGGGGTTGAGTCGAGCATCGCGAAATGTTGCATCTAATCCATACAACCTGTCTGGCTGTGTTTTCTCTGTAGACTCTAGTATTTAAACTCCCTGAAGCCTTAGATTTCAGCATAATATTAGTTGTAAGTTTTCTTCCCTGTCCTGAAGCCTTGTCTTTTTACGGTATTCCCCCAACTCTGCTCTGTGTTGATTTCTTCTAAATCATTGCTGAGTTGATAATGGAAATGACGTTGGCCGCAGTGGCCTGGTCTGGGGATGAAGAAACGTCATTCCTGTTATCATCTCTGCTTAGGAAACAATGGCCTGTATTTTCTTCAGGCCTAAAGGCCGACCACTGAGTTGGTCCGAATTTGTAAGCCGAGCAAGGTTCCGACGAGGATGTTGTGGTTGTGTCCAAATTACGGACTGTAAGTTGAGGCTCCTCGCTAGCCTTAGGATTGATTCTTTTGGGCTCTTCCTTAGTTTATGACGCCTCATAAGGCTAGGCACCTTGTTGTGGCTCTATGATGCCGGGTTGCAATAGATGACTGCTTTGGGCCCTTCTCAGTCATTCACTCAATGGCCATTGGTGTTAGTGTAATTATGCTGCACCTTTGATTGACTGCTAGTTGTTTTTTCTTTTTGGCATTAGTACAAATTGTTTTGTGGAAGTTGGGAGTGCTCAAGTTTTGTGGTACTGGGTATATGTTTTAGTTGTGCGCCTATGCTCAATTTTAATTCAGTTTGCTATCATTTATTCAGCATGTCCTGCTTATGCTTGTCCTATTGTCTTCTCCTTTTCGAGCTTTGAAGCATGACAAGAATTGATTGCATTGTTGCAAGATCCATTCATTCCATACCTTTCTAATAGGAATTGATATGTCAAGTGTTCTCCTTCTTCTTCTAGCAACAACTGCAAGCTCTGATGGAGACCCTAAATTCAACAGAGCCTCATTATATTCGCTGTGTGAAGCCAAACTCTCTCAATCAACCTCAAAAGTTTGAGAATGAAAGCATCTTACATCAGTTACGATGTGGGGTTAGTAATATTGGAATTTCTAAATTTCATTTATCTTGTTATTCAAAGAGCTACATGGTTAAAATCTAAATACTTGTTCATTGTTTTCTGGTGAGTAAGTCAGTAACTGAGAATATATTGTTTGGAATGTTAGATTCAATCGTAAGCACACCATTCTTCCCTTGACAATTGTTATCATTAGGTCATTCTACAAGGGAGAATGATATACCTTCAAAAATGCAATACTTGCTGCAGCAGTCTGATAAAGTACTACTTGGCCAATAGCTTAAACCTTTCAAATAGGTTCCCTCTTTGAAATTTTTGAGTTTTGAACAAGTAATAGACAAATGTCATGTACACCAAAGTCATCAACAACTCTTCCAGTACCATCGAGACCTAACTATCGCACCGATAATTTCAACTTGTGCTTGTATCGTTTGTTTTCCATTTCCATTTCTTTTTCTTTTTTTATTTTCTTTTTCATATACAGGACATTTTTGGGCAGAAATGAAGACCATTATCTTTAAGAGGCTAGTTTTCTGAGGGTTACACTGTTGAAGCCATGACAAAATTTGGATCTTTTGAAAAGTTGTTAAGCTTTAATATTGATGTCTCTCTTTAAACAAATCTTGTGTTTCCGTGAATTCCAAGCATGATAGATATGGGATTTGATTTGTGGTAAACTCAAAATGAGAAGTGGATAGGTTTAAATCCTTTCTTCTCAAAAGAAAAAAAATCTTATAACGGGCATACTGTGGCAATTTGTCTATTTGAGTGTCATCTCTGATCTCTCTGTAGAATTTGCCGCAGCTTTATGTACTATGAACTGTGCGAAGAGGTTTCTTATTAGTGTTACATGTAGGGTCTTTATTGTTGTTATCGGGGTTTCTTCAGGGTGTTTTAGAAGCTGTTCGCATAAGTCTGGCTGGTTATCCCACTCGGAAGACATATCATGAGTTTGTGGATCGTTTTGGACTGATAGCTCTTGATGTTATAGATGGAAGGTGGGTTTATTCGTATTATTTATCCGAGGTATTGGTACTGGATTATTTGATTATTTTATTCATTTTCATTCTCCCATTTCAGGTTGATTTTTTCATTTGACAGTTCGATGTTAATATTTTGATGTTTTTGCTTGGCAATAATAGTATTTCGGTTGGCAAGCTTAGTTTGTAAGTAGCCATGACGAATATACCCCAGTGGGAGGATACACCCATGATTAATTCATGACCCAAATACCCTTATGAGTAATGCATTGGGTATCATTACACTACTATTTGCTCTCTTGTGGCGCTAGCCTGTTACGTAAACTTTGATGTAGCTTTTGGAACATAGGTCGGACTTGCTGATTTACTGAAAATGAAGTTACAGATGCTTTGTTTTTACTTTAGTATCTTTACTTTTTATGGTTGATGATTTTCGATGAGGTCTTTTGTATCTGGCGTGACTTGTGAGTAATGGTCTTCCCCAAGTAATCATTTTGTATCCTGAATTTCAGTTTTTTGTTACCTTTTGAATGCTCTACTATGTTGCGCAGACTCGCCCAAACCTGTGGAGTACCCGTGTCGACACGATCCGACACGGGTGCGGGTGCGGGATGTGAGTCGGGTACGGCACCTTCAATCTGGATACGACTGGGATGCTTAGATGCAGGAATCATCCATTTCGGACTTTGATCGCCCGATTCATCTTCAACCATTAGAGCTCCGGCGATGGAGGGCGTGACCGCCGGCGAAGAGGAAGAAGAAGAAGAAGAAGAAGAAGAGAGATCGATGTGTGAAAGCTGCAGATCGTCGGAGGAGCAGCACATCGTCGTCGTCGAACCTCATCGTTGTCGTCGAACCTCCTGCTGCGTAGAAGAGGAGAGAGAGATGTGGTTTTGAATCTGATCTTTGACCGACATGTATTATGTATATATATATATATATACACACACACACACTATGTTTATATATATAAACTACACTAAGACCCTTATTGTTTATTAACATAACAGTTAACCCCTCAAATTATTAACGAAACAATTATATAAAAAACATAAAAATATTTATAATTTTAATAATTAGTTTTGTGTATAGAAAATAATATTTTTATGAGATAATTTTCATATATTTATATAAATAATATAAATATTTTTATTTATATATAATTATTCAGCGAATCCCTGTACCCGTGTCCAAATTCGGATACATATCCCCGAATCCTCTATTTTCAGCTTTGACGTGTCTGATCCTTGGATATGTACCCGCACCCGATTCCCGTACCCGAGTCCGAGCAACATAGATGCTCTAGAATAGCCTCTTTCATGGTCTTTTGTTGTAATGTTGAACTACAATTTTAACCTTCCTGCATGTCTCATAGTAGCACTAGATGTCTTGGTTTTGCATTAGACGATGGTAATCTAGATTGCTTCCCTTTTTTTGTTTTGTTTTGTAGTTGGACAACCGCTATAGGAGTCAATTGCTGTCCAATCTGGTGATCAATTTACATGCATCCTCCATGGGTTGTCTGACACTGTACTCGCACGATGAAAAAAGAGGGAAAAAATCACTGATCATAATCACACCCCTATTCTTAAACTAGATGCCTAGCATTGGTAGAGGGTAGGGTAATAAAGAGGGGACAGATAGAAAGCTTATATAGCTGTTGATTTTTATGAAGATGACATACGAGATTTTTCTTGATGGATGAACACTTATGTAGGACAAGTTTATATAACGTGAGGTATCGCTTCCTACTTTTGAAGTACTCCTTGTTCACTAACGGGACCAGAAGAACCATTGGCTCCATTAACATAAAGTTGGTTAGGATACAATCCAAGTGAAGTAATGAATTATCAGATATATGTGAGCTAGTTCCAGAACCTAGAATCCCAGATGAGGGTGTATTGGCAACCCATGCAATATTACTTGAATTAGCCAAAGTAGTTGAAACTAAGGGAAAGGTAGTACACGATGTTTCGGTGCCCTCTCCAACAGGATTTTGGCCTTGGACGAAAGATGCCAATCTTCTATTGATGGTTTGATCCCTTGTTCTCATTTTATGCTGCAACATCAGTTCCTACCGTATCAATTTCAATCATTAATGTTGCAATGCATTTCTGATGAAGCCTTTGGAAAGGGCTTCATTCTTTGAAATTTGTTCACTATTTTGTCACCATTCTAATTTATATATCGATTTTAAGGATGGAAGATTTTGAAGCCCTGGTGCCAAAGCGATGTAGGAAAACTTTAGGAAAATGTGATATTGCTTCCCACAATAGGAATCATGTTGGTTTTGGTTAGGGAATAACGTTAATATTTGCAGAATGTTTGCAAACAGGAAGAAAGAGAAGAAGATAGAGAAAGTTTGCTTCACTCTTACAAGGTTTACGCAACTTTGCAAGGACCGCAACCCCTGTAGCAAAGGACACAACCTCATTAACTCAACTGTTATATTAAAAAATACTTCCATGTGTACAAGCCATGCAAGAGGAGTCTAGGTAGAATGAACCTAAATGTCCTTAAATGAACTTAATAGTAGATGTGTACATTGAATAAGTCACATTAATGGAGCTCGTTATAAATGCATATATTTGAATAAGTCATGTTAGTGAACCTAGTTATAAGTGCACACATTGAACATGAATTAAAACAACGGCTACATGGAATGAAGAGAATATTGATTAATGTATCTGAATGCATTTTCATGTTACTAGCGGGTTCATGATGGCCTTTGAACAACCCTACTGTCCATGGTCATAATCTTCTAGAGTTACCAAAATACCGTTCCATGACACTACCACACACTTATTTTTTGACCGAAAAGGCTACTTGATGCTTGTGTTTGTCTGGCAGTGAGTGCGTGACTATAGTTGTTAAGGCCTTGTAAGCTTTGCTTCCTTACCCCCTTCTATTTTAGATAAGCCTGTCTATAGTTGTTAAGGCCTTGTAAGCTTTGCTTCCTTACCCCCTTCTATTTTAGATAAGCCTGTTCCTCTATAGAATTGGAAGCTCCAAAAGACCTAGAGGGTTTCACAATGTTGGATAGATTCTTCAAAATTTCCATTGCTAGCCCCTCCTCCAGGACATGAAATAAAGAGGACAAATAAGATAGAGGAAAGGAAAAATGAACCTATGTCTGTCATTGGGAACTACTTTATAGGACCATATAGCCAATAATCAGTAGTTGGGAGATAGTATTCAAGTGGAGACACTTATCTAGATCCATCCATAGTTGCAATTTATGTTGTCTATTGCAATGTGATACTTTCATATACTTTGTGGTGAATATTTTAGATGGGGGAGAATTACTTGTTTCTTACTAATATCTTGTTTGTCTGTTTAGGTATGTTCCCCTTTAAATTTTGTGGTGTTCTCTCTCTTTCTCTCTCTCTCTCTCTCACTTTTTCCCCTCTTAACATGGGAATAGTTGCAATGAGAAAACAGCAACGGAGAAGATACTTAAGAAATTAAAGCTTGAGAATTATCAGGTATGCTTTTGTTTTGTATGGAGTCCTTTCATGTTCAGTTTCTTGAATTTTCCATTGTAAGGTTTCTTGTTTATTTTGGGGCAACCATTTGTATTTTTATATCTTTGGGTGTTCCTTTCTTACTTTTGTAGCTGGGAAAGACCAAAGTTTTTCTTAGGGCTGGTCAGATTGGAGTTTTGGATTCACAACGAGCTGAGGTTTTGGATAATGCTGCAAAGTTTATTCAGGAGCGACTGCGGACTTTTGTTGCACGCAGGGATTTTTTGTCAACCAGAGTTGCTGCAGTTTCCCTACAAGCATGCTGCAGAGGTTTTCTTCTATTTTGTAGTTCACATTTGGAGTCTTGCGTATGCATTCGTAGTTTTATTTATTTCATTTAGGTTTTCTATTTCTTCATAACTTGTCATATATTTCTTTTTGCGAGTAAGATGAGTGTAAGTGGAATGAGAATGTTTAGCACCGTTAGGAGATAAGAAGAGAGAAAACTGATTAAGGTGGTTGGGACATGTCTATTGTAGATCAGTCGAAGCGGTTTAGGTGGACTGATATGGTTATGGTAGATGGTAGCTCTGAAGAAAGGGGTAAACCAAAATTGACTTTAGAGGTGGTAGGTCGGAAGGGTCTTAGTTTTTTGGAAATCAATGGCCTCGACAGAGCTCAATGAAGAAAACAAAATTATGTGGCTGACCCAATTGATTGGGACTTAAGGCTCGGTTTGAATTGTTTGGTTTGTCTGAAACTCTTCCTAAGCAACTTCTTCTACACGATTTATGTTAATGTAACTGCACCATTCTCCTCCTCATTGTTGTCCTTCAATGTCTCTTAGTTGTTGTGCACTGTTCTAAAAAAAAATAAAAATGGTATTTGCATTCCGGCATTTCCTTCTTGTAGTTATTGTTCTCTTAGATTCAAAGATCTGTGTACGCCGTCCGCCACAATTTGATTAATTTCAGCGGTTGTCTTTTTATACGTGCTTTATAAATAGGGTACTTAGCTACCCACTCCTCGATTAGCTGCTTATGGTAAGATAAGTACCTTGATAAGTATTGAAAGTCATTTAATTTTTAAACAAATTAATCTAATCCTAAAATGCCCTTATCTTCAACAATTGCTAAATCTAGCCCTTTGTAAATTTTTTCCCAATAATCTTCACCAGCACCATAGCCCGCCCTATCTGTCCTCCATCCCTTCACCACATTATTCCTCATTAAACTTGCTCAATGTATTATTCTCTTACGAAAAAATATATGGTTACATAGAGCTGACTTCCCAACGCTCACCCCAAAAGCTAGCTTTGGTACCATGTTATGCAGTCTTAGGTAGAACTCACCCCAAAAGGTAGCTCATGAAGTGAGGGTGCTCTCACGGTTATATACTTCATACTACTTTGGTACATAGGCGATGTGGGACATAGCTTCACCGATTTCTCTGGTTTCCTCATAATTCAAATGACATTTGAGATTTAATCCGCTCAATGAACTACAGATTTCAAAAAGTGGCGAATTTTGTTTATCCCTTTTGAAGGTTATTTCATGGCGTAAAATTTCACAAATTCATTTGAGAAATGAACATTATATCTAGGGTTGGGATATGTTTATTATTACCATTAGTTTCATGAGGGTTTCCTGATTTTGCATTACCGAAACTTTTCTGATTCTTCAATGAATGACAAAAGTGAGAATTTTGTATTGGCCACGAATACGATGATGGTATAAACAGTTCTTTGTCTCCTACTCTTTTTTTGGACAAAAACAACATTCTTTCAGCTTGCAATTTGTCAATTTATTGAGTACTTCTCAGTGCTATAGAAAACCTTATACCTGACATTTATATAATCATAATTAGAATGGTGAAATATGAAAAGTTTTTGCATCCTCTATCTAGACTTTTTGATAAAACTGAATTTTCAGCTTGCATATACTAAATTTTGTGGTTCAGTGGAGACCTTGTACTTGAAACATTGAACAATTAAGTAAAAATAGTGAGAATTTTCTATTCCTTGTCTATTTCTGAATGAGGGACAACTATGGAGGATGAAATGTCTGCCCTTCATCACGACGACGCTTGGGACATGGTATTCTGTTTTGAAAAACCGTTGGGTGTCACAAGGTGTTCACTGTCAAGTACCATCCTGATGGGTCTTTCTAGTGCTACAAAGCTCACCTTGTTCCTTAAGGTTATACTTAGACATATGGTGTTGATTATGCGGAGACTCTCTCTCTTGTTGGTAAGGTTGCTTCTGTTTGTCTTCTTATCTCTTTTGCGGCCAATCTTGGTTGGCCATTGTTTCAGTTGGATGTTAAAAAAGCTTATGTCACGCCCTCAATTTTCAACATAAGTAATAATCTTTTACAATAAATAAAACCACTACCGGAATACCGATAATACCCAAATGACATTTCTTCCCCTATTCTCAAATTTAAATTCAATGTTACAAATCCTGGCTCGAAGCCCCAAGTTTTAAAAATATCAAAAATAATATTACAATTTACAATAATCGTTCTTTATAATACTTCATTCAAGACAAATGCAGATTATCGCCTCTTTTATACCTTCGAAAGACATGGTCAATAAGCCTGACACGCACGCCATACCACACTCCTTGCTTTGTACCTGAAAATGATAGGTTGAGCTACACTAGCCCAGTAGAGAAATCTATGCTCAAGTTATATGAAAATGCGATGAATCATGCACCTAGAGGGAAGGAACACGATGACATACTACAAAGAAACATGAGTCTTCCACCACAAACAAGCATACTACAACCAGGGGATCATAATTTCATATAAGTATTCCTAACAGCTCATACATCAACTGAAAGCATAAACCGACCCGAATTATCCTAATTAGATCGCAACTTGGCCTCAACCGTCACTTGTTTAGTGCCACACAAATACTCCATTTTGTCTGAATCTTTACGTATATGTAATATTCATGCACCAACAATAATATGTGAGCAACAATATGTACGTACAATGAACCCCAAAATGCTAGTGACAACGAGTATATCTCTCGGCAGAACAAAACGAACATATCACTGAATTTCCTTTTAGAACGTAATCAATTTGTCTTATATTTCTCAAGTACTAGCCATTTTCCATTTCAATATGATTCCGGACATTGAGGACCCGCACGTCCACCAAAAACCTTTCATTCAATTTCGGCATTCAAGACCCCGCACATATATTTAACCAAGGGTAACAGGGCACAATTACCACCCCATGAACCGGGGTAATCGGGTATAAGTACCACCCTCACAAACCAAGGGTAGACGGGTACAAGTACCACCCCATGAACCGGGGTAATCGGGTACAAGTACCACCCTTGCACCGGGGTAATCGGGTACAGTGTACCACCCCAATAGTTTCCGGTCTTTCACCGAGGAGCTCGCCAAGCCCAACTTATTTTCTTTCCTTGGTGCACCACTTAAATCTTGACCAACATAAT
>BPLS01000622.1:0-28019 GCA_019656275.1 Rhododendron kiyosumense
TTATCCACCCGCTGATGAATGTGAATATTGGATGAGATTGCGGACTCTGTAATACTATACGCCATCCATATAAGGTTAGGCCTATCAATGACCGGATTTGATCCGAATACAATTCGAATCCAAAAAAAGCTCAAATCCGATCCCAATTCCAATCAGAGAAATTGGGATTCGAATTGAAAATTCGATTCTGTTCCGAATTATATATAATTATGTACTACTTAAGTTCATAGTTATACTCTATGAGAAAAAGAGAGGTAATGTTACTGGGTGGGCGCGCAAAATCAGACAGTCAAGCTCATGAGTCGACGCAGTGATCTATAAATAACATCATCAAGAGAGCTGGCTCAAAATTAAAGGCCAGTTAGCTACGAAAGCGACAATTTGAATTTGCCTTCTCATCTTAGATACTCGGAATAGAGTATTAGTTGTCAAAAGTGACACTTTCTTAATTTTGGGTAGAAATGTGTTTTAAATTAAAGTTAATGTCCTCACCTGCAATGTTTGGTTTGCAATTTTGAAATTTATTTTTGAGATAAAAAAGTTTTATAAGTTAGTATATAATGTGTACTATATAAATGTCTCGAATATTTTTGTGGGATTTCATAGAGAGCCCCACTCACTCATCAGTACAATATCCGTACCTATATCATTTTTCTTACAAGTATAGTCGATAACCTTATCTGTTGATATTTTTAAAAAAAGAGAATACAAATTTGGACAGATAACCATACCTATTGACTTTATTGCGATTATACAGAGTACATACTTTGCAAATCAGATAACTTGAGCTCTTAGTCTTTTTGGAATAATTCAAAAAGTATAGACAGATAATCACATCTGTTTGTTTTACTGCATAGATTGCATATTTCATGAAGATAACATTATCTGTTGGTCAAGTATGGGAGGAAGAGTTTTTACACATTTGGCAATAATAGCATATACATAGGAATGACTATTATTAATAGCATTTACCATCTATTTTACCTAACTCAAGCGTGAGATGCGTGTAAATCTATTCCTACCAACCAAAAATGTACCTCCTCACAACAACACAAAATTGGGCTAATGTCAAAAAATGAAACACATGTGTTGGTTTGGATAGATAACCTTATTTATTAGTAAAATTAAGATTGTACAGAGCACATATTTTGCATAAATAACATTATCTGTTTATCTTTTTGAAATAATATAGAGCATAAACTTGGATATATAACCATATCTGTTAATTTTGTTCAAATTATACATAACACATTTGTTCTGAGATGACCTTATCTATTAGTCTTTTTTAATTAACACAAAGTATAAATTTGGGAAGATAATTACATCTGTTCATTTTATGAAGATTATACAGAGTACATATCAGAGATAACCTAATCTTTTTTGACAAATAAAGTTATCTGTTCAAACTTACCCATGTGTTTCATTTTTTTTACAGTTGCATAAAAGACAAAAAAAATGTTATGCATACTAGAAATGTCACATGTATACAAGAAAGTTTACCGAGGTGAAAAACAAAAAGAAACATAGCAACCAAAAGATATCATCGTAGTTCTTTTTTTGGTGAAAAACTAAATTGCATAACTATTGTCGTTCTTCCTAAGAGCACTTTGTCTCCTTTCCACTATCCCCCACCCACCCTTGTTCTCTGTATTATTTCACCGAAGACATCACGGTCAATAGTGTGGGCTTATTTTGGTTTTGAGCATGTTTTATAAGTTAAGGGTATTTTTGGAACGTGTGTCCACATAAGGACTGGAACCACTATGAAAAGTTTAGGTGGACTAATTGCACGTTGAAACCTATAGTGTGTCCTTATCAACAAGGCTCCCTTTAATTTAGCAGTGGTTCTGGATTGGCTGGGAGACCATTCCCACCGTCCATTATCAAAGCGCTGAATTAAAGTCAAGACAAAGTTCTGTATGCACTAGGTCCACATGATTGATAGTAGCTTGCAGATTTCGAACCTGAGATCTAGGAGCAATGTTTTAAAAACCAAACTGGTGACCGAACCAGAATAAGACAAGGTGGATCAGTGACCGGTTAACCGCCTGTCAATTGGGTAAAACCGTGATGTTTATCACGTGATACATTTGATTTTATAAAATATCAATAAATAGAAAAGGTCTAAGTATCCAAAAATTAAAATATAAATCCACGGTTCGATTGGTGCGATGATTTAACCACTGGGTTTGTCCAGTTCTCTACATATAACGGTTTTGGGTGGGTTCACCAGACCGGAACATGGACTAGTTGACAGTTCAACTGGCTGAAGCGGCTAGTCCGGTTGACTTTTAAAATATTGCCTGTGAGTAAGCACATCTCTAAAAGTCTCTAGCTTTCACCATCAAGCCAACCCCATGGGGCTAATTTGATGCCCTTGATTGAAGTTAACTTATGCCCCTGATCTTTTCTTTTCTTTTTTGCCAAAGCTGGTATATATCAGAGGGGATTAGGAAGAGTTAGTAGGTTAGTCCATAAGAGTTCAAAGGCTATCTATAACCCTGAACCTCAAAAGTCCATGAAGGGGCTCGAACCCTGACCTCCCACCATGAAGGACTAGAAATTACCATTGGGCTACAAGCTCTTTGGCAGAGTTATGATCAAAATCATCTAAGACATTTGTCTTATTGCAGAGCCTACAAATGATGTGTTGGTGGGCAGAGGAACCAAATGGTGATGAGTTTAAGAACCATCTTGCTAGAGTTCCTGACTGGTTATGGCTTGCAGAAGATGGGATGAAAATGCCGGTAAAAATTCTGCTAATAACAATCGACACTCTAAAATTTCAATTGATTCAGGACTCATTCGAGATCGTTAATTCTTTGCCATACAAATTTACTTTACACTCGCTATTTGTATTGCAGAATCTGGGGAGTCAGCTTTGGGATTGTACTTTCGCAACTCAGGCACTTCTTTCCAGTCGTATGATTGACGAATGTCTTCCTTCCCTAAAGAAAGCACATTTTTTTATTAGAGAATCACAGGTTCAATTCTTCCTAGCTAAAAAATAAAAACCCAGATAACAAGTAGTATTTGTGTACGAATTTTGCCGCCAATTTGACACTCCTTTGTTACAACTGATCGAAGGTAAAAGAAAATCCAAACGGAGATTTCAAGAGTATGTATCGACACATGAGCAAAGGAGCATGGTGCTTATCCGATCAAGATAACGGTTGGGCAGTTTCCGACTGCACAGCAGAGGCTTTGAGAGTAAGTTAGCCTTGCGACAACACAACTACTCGATCGTAAGATGATCTGAAGAAACAAAGAGAATTAGTTCTCATAACCGAATATGTATTCCTTTCTTACAGTGCCTACTGTTGTTTTCGCAAATGCCACCAGAAATTGTTGGAGAAAAAGTTGATGAGGAGTGTCTATATGCTGCTGTGAATTTTCTACTTTACGTACAAGTAAGATATTCATGACTTACTGTATTGAAGAACTAACTCACAGTTTTTCATTACAGCCTGTGTTACCACTGTACCCATTGAGATCTTCAAAATTTTCATTTTTTCCTTTGTTCAGAGCCCTATAAGCGGAGGTTTTGCTATCTGGGAGCCACCGATTCCACAACCGTATATGCAGGTAACTATTTTCAAATGTAATGCCATGTCTACTTTTACACCTTCTCGTACCTGAAATTCCAATCAACGATGAGATATCTTCAATATCTATACGGCTTGTAAATTCTGAAATCGAATTTCTTGCCCTTGTTATCAGGCATTGAACCCTTCAGAATGTTTTGCTGACATTGTGATCGAGTTTGAGTAAGAGTTCACCTTTTCTTTTGATCACAACGTTATATTTAGAAGACTTTTTCATACAATGGTCAAGTCATTATTGAATTTGTGTATCCAATGTCTTAGGCACGTCGAATGCACTGGATCCGTCGTCCAAAGTCTCGTAACATTCAAAAATTTACATCCATCATATCGGGCAATAGAAATAGAAATTGCACTGGCAAGAGCAACATATTTTCTGGAGCAGAGACAACAGCCTGATGGTTCTTGGTGGGTTGATTCACTTTTTTTCTAAAATCAATTTTCGGAGGGTGGTTAATCCTTGTTTTGGCAGGTATGGCTATTGGGGAGTTTGCTTCATCTACGGCACATTTTTCGTACTCAGAGGACTGGCTTCAGTTGGAAAGACGTACAACAACAGCGAAGCTGTCCGTCGAGGCGTTCAGTTCTTGCTTTCGACGCAAAATAAAGAGGGTGGCTGGGGAGAAAGGCATGAATCTTGTCCATCTGAGGTACATATATATAGCGTGCCAATATGTTTTTTTTTTCTTTTTTGCTTCAAGAAGGTTTCTTCAGAATGGTGTTCTTACCGAATTAGTCCTTACTCTCCAGTTGATGCTTTTCTTTAACGTTTTGATGAAACAGAAATATCAACCGCTAGAAGGAAATCAAACGAACATCGCGCAAACATCATGGGGTCTGTTGGGACTTCTTTTTTCCGGACAGGTTATTATTATCACATTTTCATCGAATTCGTTACTCAAAGTAGCTAAGGCAAATCTTATTGTCCTGCAAATTATTACCCTAAAGTCTTTCTTTCATTTCAAACTAGGCTGAAAGAGATCCAGCCCCGTTGCACAAAGCCGCAAAGGTCTTAATCAACGCGCAGCAGGACGACGGTGACTTTCCCCAACAGGTGATTTTCGTAATCCAGTATTACATACATACGCTTATTCACTTTTGTATGCCATGCCGTTAGATTTGCGAAAGCAATGCTTGAACGACTTATGCGATTTTTGTTTTTCCCGTGACCGCGAAAACAGGAAATCACCGGATCGTCCTTGAGGAACTTGATGATCCATTATGCACACTACAAGAACGTTTTCCCGTTGTGGGCGTTGGGAGAGTATCGGAACCGTGTTTGGCCACAGCCCCAGAAAGTTTGAGTTTCGGCTTCCGATTTCGAAGCATTCAATAGCTTGTTTTGGCGATTACATTAAAAAGTGTTATATGCCAATGTTATATCTACGTACTTACAATGTTAAGACAGTCCCTTCCTTTCGTAAGCAAATTAAAATAAGTTGTAAAACTGTTGGGTTCGGATTTTTATAAGTTGTAAAAAAAGCTTATCTTGTTTGCTTGAATAAGCTATCAAATAGCTTTTTATAAACTAAAGTGTCAAGATTGCCCCAAAAACTTATGTAAGAATAACTTATAGATTATTTTGTTAATTTGTGTTTTAACTACTACAAATAAGCAAAAAAGATTCAAATTGGAGCTTAAAATAATCTAGCTTTTTTGGGTCAAATAAGCTAGAAAAGATAAATAAGTGATTATTCATAATTGATAGCAAACACCCTTCAACAATTTTTTATTAAGCAATGCTAAATAAGTTGGCAAACGGGGCCTTTGTCCGTCGAAAAAAGTCAAATTGTGCATGCAATACATATTCCTATATTATTTAAAGAGTAGACCTGTGCTACACACCTTTTAATAATTAAGTATATACTATACACATCTCCCGTATATCCCCTTGAATCTATTCATCGCTCTCATGTTGAGTTTCTCTCTTCTTTCTCACATATGGTCCAACATAAATTTGGGTGGACCTAAATTGAGGCTTTTTAAGATAGAAAATTAGAAGCCAGTGCTTCTTTTATGTTCAATTTGAACCCAACCCTGAAATATTTTTGCCGAACAAGCATAGGCTTGGCTACATGCGAAATGACTTTTCTACTCCCGACGACGACGATCCATCGTAAGAATCTGACGACACCGACAACCTCATTCTCCCACCAGAATTCCGTCCATCACCAACTCATCCTCCATGAAATTCTAAATCAAAAGTCTGTTGTTTCACATTCAGATTCTAGCTGCTTGATCTTTGTTTTCAGTAAGGAGATGTCGCCACCCAGCCTTTGCATCTTCCATAGTTCGACGAAGATCAAGCTGGACGAGGCTTAACGACACATCGTCAGTTTTGAGATCAAGACATTTCACCGATCAAATAAAAAATCCCATGTGGTAGTGAGCATTCTGAAGACATCTGTTTAACATGGTTCCTTGCCTTCTCTCTCTAAAACTCATTAACTTTCTCTCTCATCAAACCGTGGAGGAATATGGGTTTATGCTTTTAATTTTTCAAATTTGGTAGAACAGTTCTCTCAGCAGTTGCCAGGGGACATACGGGGAAAAGAATTGTAAATGACTTACGGAGATTGTTGCCATAAGTTAATTTACCTTGATTTGGTGGAAAATATTTTACATGTAAAATATTTTCCCCAACTTATGTGCAACCTAACGTCAGAAATTTGGAAAATATTTTTGAGGAAAATATTTTTAGCTCAAACAGACAGAGCCTAATTTCAGTAAGTTGACCAAGTTAAAAAAAAAAAAATTCCCAAAAACTAATACTACTAGTTATACCATGCGGAAAACCAAAAAAAAAGAGGCAGCCTTGTGCTTACAACCACAAGTTTTCAGTAAATCCAGAGGTAAGCCCTAAAATATACAGCGTTTGATTTGGGTAAGCCCTAATACAAGGATGTACGAAAATTTATGGGGAAAAAAAAATTCAGACATCCATGCCGGCCTGAAACAGAAATATCAACCGCTAGAAGGAAATCAAACGAACATCCCGCAAACTGCATTGGGTCTATTGGGACTTCTTTTTTCCGGACAGGTTATTATTATCACATTTTCATCGAATTCGTTATTCAAAGTAGCTAAGGCAAATCTTATTGTCCTGCAAATTATTGAAACATCGGTAACGGCTTCATCGATTCTTTACTCAATTTGCTGACGGGAAATTGAGCGAGGAATCGACCAAGCCCTCACCGACCGATATCCGAATCACGCTATTTTTTTTACATGGATCCTTAAAACAATATTTAAACACATTGAGCAGCTCAGATAATTTGTGTGTGGAAGCCCGAGATGTATAGACCAAATGGTGTACCCATAGCAGGACTCTCTCTCTTTTTTTGGTAGATCTTGGTTTAGCTTTGCCTTTCTCATCATCTATTGAGTGGATATGTATGGATTCGTAACCCAACTTGACAAAGAAAGAAAATTGATAGCCTGGCCTGTTTGGAATCACGGCGGCAAACATTGACCCCTACAGAACTGTTCGAGTATGATTCATTGCTTGAGTCATACACATTTTAGTTGTTAGGTGAACAAACTTTACGAGTCAAGAACTTAATTAAACAACGTGTTTCAGGTGACTGGTTGTCTGGTGCTGGAACTTGGCAGAAATGTCCAAAGTTGTTGAAATATCCTCTGGATGGATACAAAGAAGATCTTTGAAACTTGAAATAACCCACTAATACAAGGATGATGCTATGGTGTCCTCGGTCATTTTGGGGACACCGTAATTTTTGGCATAACAGAACCCTTGCAAGCATAACAAAAATCATTACAAGTATAATTGAACCATAACATGGCATAACCAAGGCATAACCAAAAACCAATCAAGGTATAACCAAAAAACAACCAAGACATAACCAACCAAGTTATGCCTTGTTATGGTTTTAGTTATGCTTATAATGGTTTTGGTTATGCTTGTAATGAATTTGGTTAGACTTATAATGGTTTTGTTATGCCAAAAGTTACGGTGTCCCCAAAATGACCGGGGACACCGAAGTCATTCCCCTACAAAAATAGATAAAAGATCGCAGAATTTGGAATGATCTTTCACTTTTAAACTTGGTTTCAAAGCCATGATCTACCCAGCCATAATCAAAAGTCCGCATCTTACCACCACAGGTCCAGGCCGTTATCAAAACTCACAAAAACCTTGAATAAAAAAGGAAAAACCATAATCTTTAACGGATCAACATTTCAATTTTACTTGACATCTGATGCAAAAGACACTTCTGCTGGTGATGGTCGTACTTCGACATTGCAAGCAAAGGTGTACAATGCGATCTCCAGTGTCGAAGTAGAATTTGTTAGGCCAAAAGTCTGTAGGGTTTCAGAATCGATTGCTCAGGTTCGGAAAACCAAGTCTATAGGGGGTGTTTTTGGGACTCTCTCTCTTTTCTTTTGTTCTTGTTTGTTGGATCTTGTGTTGAATATGTTTGGCTGTTCCTTTTCTCATTAGGATAGGAGATGGACTATAAACAGGCTCGCCCGTTCTTCAGGACACTGCCGCCAGGTGTTCGCCCGTTCTACAGGACACCGCCGCCAGGTGTTCACCCGTTCTTCAGGACACCGCAGCCAGGTGCTCGCCCGTTGCCACTGTCGCTGGAACATTTTAGTTGTTAGGTGAACAAACTTTACGAGTCACGAACTTAATTATACAACGTGTTTTATGCATAACCAAATCAATCAGTTTGGAATTTTGATGGCGATCATGTCCTATATTTTATTTCTACTTGTTTTGAAAGAGTATCTTTCCAAATTTTATTTTTCTTTACAACATACACACAGAGAGAGAGAAGGAAAAGATATGCTTAGTATTAGGAGTGCTCAAGAAAATCATTTGAACCACAAAACCGGTCCAATCCGGACCGAACCGTCCTATTTGGTCCGGTTTTACGGTTCATTGGTCAAGTTATAGTTACAAAAGAAATAAGAATAATTCATTTTGGTTCAATTACTGGTTTTCAATTGAAGAACTATGGTTAGAACCCAATCCAACCGAACCATTTAGAACTAATATATATAAATATGTGTGTGTGTGTGTTTGTGTAATTAAATATGTTACTATGGATTTGGTAGGTTATTCTTTTCATTGCTAAAATCAACTTATTTAGATATGCAAATTTCATTTGTTGGGAAAGGTTTTAATGTTAGGAACCCAAACAATTAAGGATTCATTTGTTAGGAAATTTCATTTGGATAGAATCGAAACCGAACCAAAACCAGATTGATCTTGCAGTTTAGTTCTGGTTAGATTCTACACATACATTGGTTAGATTTTGGTTCTCAATTTTTTAGAACCATTTGAAATTGTCCGGTTATTGATAATCTAGAAAACCGGACCAATCCGGACCATACGTACCCCTACTCTGTACATGTTAAATAAGAGATATCCTGTTTTGATGGGCGGAAACTAAATTATAAGATGTTTGGAAATGAAAAAATATAGGTTAAATTTTGTAGAACTTTCGAAAAGGGTTTATCAGTACGTTAATTTTTAGGGTGAATAACTATACTACCGGGAGTAGAGGAATTTTTCAGTGCTGAGCGGGTACCATGTGGTGCCCACTCGTGCATCCGAGTCGTCCATTACGTATTTGGACGGTTCAGATTTTGAGAGAGAAAGTGTTGAAATGAGATGAGAGAGTGTTTTAATCCGAGCCATTCAAAAATGTATCGAACAGCTCGGCTGCGCCGAGCGGGTACCACGTCGGCAATACCCGCTCGGCACTGAAAAATTTCTCCCGGGAGCATGATAGTCTATCGGTTGGTTACAGTTAAAGTTCTCAACGTAGAACATACAGGTGATGTGCGTCAGTGAGTGTTCGCTTTGTAGGGGGGTAATTTTGTCTTTTCAGTCCAAAGAAATTCTATACTCTTCCTTGATGTGCAAGGACAGAACCATGAGTTGAACTCCGGAGGGGCTAATTTGGGGCAGTTCCAAATATTTTAGAAGTAGGCATCGACATTTTATAATGATTTCTTTTTTAATGGTTCCAATCGCGCATCTATGCATCATTTTTTTTTCATTTTTTGGTGCAAATTTTCATTTTATAACAATATGTGTAATTTTCTTCACATATGAAAAAAAAAATCAGTAGATTTGGATGGATTCTACATCTTCTTTCGATGATGATATATGCATCTGATGCTATTTGTTGGCTCAATTTTTCTGAATTTAATTGAGTGGCCCTGAATTTTGGAATCGTTGCGTCGAGAATTTATAACAAGTTTTATACCAATAGTGCCGCTGTTTAATTCAAGAAAAGAAACTTACAATAATGCAATCTATTGTTCTTTTCTATTGAGATTACTGATTAATGCAATTCTTCTTATGTTCCTTTCTAGGCACTCTCATTGCTTTCCTCTGTTGGGTTGGGAGATTGCTGCTTTGGTGGAGGATATTAGAAGATGGGCATGTATGTTCAAAGCAGTGGAGTTTTGTTTGGACTAACAGGAAGAACAACTTAGCTGCTCACTGCATTGGCTCGAGCTGCAGTCTGCATAGGAAAGTTTTATTTCATACGGGTTGTATTCCGCCTGATTTAGATACCGTTTCAGTTAGAGGTATGATATGAGTTTTTGTACATCTCGTGATCTTTTCCACACACAAAAAAAAGGGAATTCAAGTATACTAACATTCACCACTTTATCATTTTTGTATCATTGGAGTTTAGGTGATCTAATGCATTCCCTGCTTATAGCTATGCCTTCAGGCGCTCTGCAATGATTTAGGTGAAATTGACAAGGGTACAACACATCTTTAATGTTTGAAACCTTTGTTATAGTAGTGTTTTTCACTTTTAGTTTGTCTTTTCTATGTGTGCATAGCACGGGTTTGACGCTAGTATCAAGCTAATTGAAAAACAAATGGTTTGTGATAACAGACAATACTCATTACCCACACTCGAACATGAACTATTTTGTCAATTTTTGTTGTTTATTTATCAAGGTAACACACATGTAAGAGAATCAAAAGCACTTGTTTTTTTTGGTGTCTAAAAGCACTTGTTTGGTGTCTTCTATTAAAATCAAATTCCTGTGGTCTTTCTCAATTACTTCACATTTTTCGGCCAAGAATTTTAATTTGTGATTCGCCTCGAAGAACAAAATTAAAATATATGAAAAAAAAAATCACTAAAGAGAATCAAATCAGATAGAATTATTTTTGACATATTTTAAGTTCTGTCCAAATATTTTTCCTTTTGGCATATTTTGATGATGAACTAAAAAAATTCTATTAGCAACATAAACAAGTCAACTAAAATGGAGTATAAAAGTACGGGAAAGTCTTCAATACACACTCCTTTAAAGTGTATACCATATGCACCTATTGTGTGGTTCATATTGTGCCACCTCATGAAAAATTATTTGTAGGACTGGTCATTCATAACATTTTATTTCGTATCGTAACTTTTATACTAAAAATTCATAACTTTTCATCAATATTGCTTAGCCTTCAAATCTCGCCTTCAAATAAGGTTGAGAAAAACCTCAAGCGTAGGGCTAGATTGTCGGTAGCATAATAAACCGGTAAGACCGGAATCGTACCACAGGGAATTCGATGATAGCTTAATCGGATGTAGGTTAAAATGGTAGAGTGCGGCGTTCAAGGCGGCCAACTAGGTTTGCTTTGAAACGGAGAAAAATTGCTAAGGCAAAAGACTAGAAAAACGTTTAAAAAACTAAAAAGAGGCAAGTCTAAGGATCTTCTAACCCTTGACAAAGGACGTTACCGGTTCTCAATATAACTCAGGCGAGAGTCACAACCGCGTGCTCACGCCCGGAAGATTTAGCTTCAAAGACTACGTTTCAAGAAAAATATAATTTAACGGAGGCAAACCAACTTGTTAGGCGAATCTATCGAAAACATAGGAGGCCACGAGCCCTCGGCGAGCCGTTTGCCAAGACCGCTTGGCAAACGCCTTACCGAGTAGTTAACACCCCTTGCTTAGACCAAAAATGCAAGTTAAGCTCTATTCCGTAAATCATGAGTTAAAGCCCGAAGATTCGAGAACCAAGTAACTACCTAAGTCCTCGGGAAAGATTATCCCGAGACTTAGCCAAACAACTACTCACGCATACTTAAAGCATAAAACAAAGCATGAAAACGAGACATAAGTTTTAACCGATAAAAACGAAAACAAACTTGATTTTATAAAGGATCTAATCCACGGTTACAACATTAATAAACGGAAAAACAATAGACGAGACTTACTTACTTGAGTTCTATTGAAATTACTCTTGAAAAGTTTAAGAAAACATTAATGGAGAAAGCTCCTAAAATATCTAATGTGCTAGCTTACAAGGGTGAGAGATGACCCTCCTATTTATACAAAAGGAGTTTATCTCACAACAAATATCTAAAAAGAATACCACTAAAGGCAACCATACCAAAAGTGGAAAATCCAAAAAGTAAGAAATATCTGGCCGAAGGCTTCCAGTATCGATACGGAATAGACAAAGTATCGATACCCAGCTACTAAGTTGAAATGAGCCAATCCCACGTTGCTAACGCGTATCGATACGAAATAAAGTCGTATCGATACGCGTCACTCTGCCTTGCCACGAAAACTTAAATGGCATCGATACGGCATAACCCCGTATCGATACGCGTAGCTTATCTCCAGGACTTCAGCTTGGCTTCCAAGACTTGACACCCGACGGCTTCCAGCAATTTCCACAGCTTCACAGCACCTTATTTTCATTCTCTAAAATTAAGTAAATGTTACATTTTAAACCTTTCTTTTACCTTTCCTTTACTTTAATTTATTTAATGAAAATAAGAAAGTACCCCCCATTTGGAAACAATGACATTACCAGAATTTCAAGATTCCAATTAAATCAAAATGTCAACCCCCCACTTTTAGTATAAAATGGAAATCTGCACGTTTTTCTCAAGAGAAAATGGTTCGGCACACGACCTTGCTCTTCGAATAAAACCTTGCAACTTTGTAGTTACTCTTAGAAAAATTCAAGGATCAATTACCGCCATTTTTTATCTCGAAAATCGATACTTTTCCGAAAAGTCATTTTTCCATACTTAGACAGATTTTAAGGGACCGACAGGGTCTTTGGATACTTGGAAGCACTCGGGCCATCCATGGCGTCAAAACAAGTCTTATTTGCACGTCTAACCTGAAATACTAAACAAACTACCTTACAAGTAATATCAAATAAAAGTTAAATAAACGCAAGTTAAAACAATATAAACGGGACTAGTCGCACCAAATATCTGCAATATTGGATGCTCATCAAATATGATTCGTAACTTTTTAGCAATAGATTCATAATATTTTGAGAATCATAACATTTTATGCCTTGTTCCTTTTGCTTTTCAAAAAGGATTTTTCAAAAAATACCCCCTAGATTCTTCCTATTTTCAACATTTCTCTCTCTATCTCTCTCCACTTATTACCCTTACAATTTTTCAAAAAAAATTTCAAATCCTAATCCAAACAAGGCATTAGTGTGTTTCAATGAGGATGCATATGATACACACCCAAATAAGAGGTGTATATTGTAGCACTTTCTTAAAAGTACTAAAGAATTACTGTACCTTTTTGTTTTTTTTTTGGGTTGGGGGGGGGGGGAAGAGGACTAGGATACTCTAAGCTGATGGTAAAAAATTTCTCAGAAGTTGAGACTTGAGTAGAAATGTCAAACACGTCATGTTGTGTCGGTTTGGCCCATTTAGTTTTGTATCAATCGTATTTTGTGTCTTGTCTTGCCTTTTTAAACCGTGTTGCGCTGTAGTGTTTGTGTTAGCCTATCTGCAACCGAGTTTCTTTGGAAAATAAATTTGGTGTAACTAACAACTTGATATTTGTTGTGTCATGCACCGTGCCTTTCATGCCTATCTAGAATCATGCCGTACCGTTTCCGGCCCACTTTCGTATGACGCCTGAATTGCTGTGCCCCTGCCCAATTCTTCTAAAACTGTGTACATATCATATCGCCCCTGTCAGCCCACCTCTTGTTTGACACAAAGGGTTTGGTTCAGGTGGCTTGGGGTTTGCCCACAGGCCCGAGTCTCTCCAAAGGCCATCCATGGGCTTTCTTAAAAAATTAGTCTAAGATGTGTGCAAACTATTCCGGCGGAAGCTAAAGATTTCTCCTCACAAATGCTGCAGGTTCGTATTCAGAAAGTCTGCTTGTGCAGCAAAGGCTGCACAGTAACAGTGGACAGATCAGTTTTAAGCCCATTTCGGGTCTCGCAAAAATGATCGAAACCGCTCATTTTGTTCAAAATATTTCGTTTATGGTCTCTGTAAAAAATCACCTCAATCCGATATCGGAAAGGGTGTTTGCAAATCATCTAACATTGCTTAAAAATTTAGCCAGTATTTTGAACAAAATGAACGACTCCGATCATCTTTACAAAACCCGAGGGGGCGCAAAACAGATCTGTGAGCGGCTGCTGTACAGCAAATGCTGTACCTGTAGCAGCGTTCGTTCGTATTGAAGTCATCTCAGACTCCCAGCGGCCAGCAGTCGGGAAAAAAATAAGTACTAGAATAGATTGCTCTGTCTCTCTCTCTCTCTCTCTCTCTCTCTCTCTCTCTCTCTCTCCTCAGTGCTTGGAAACCTGAATCGTAATCGAAATTAGAGTCTCTCTCTCTCTCTCTCTCTCTCTCTCTCTCTCTGCTCAGTGCTTGGAAACCTGAATTGTAATCGAAATTGAAGTCTTAATCGAAGAATGGAGAGAGGAGGGAGAAAGAAGACGCACGCTTGGGTAATGGTAGGGCTTCTACTGCTGAGCTTCTTCGCGGGCGACGTCTCGGCTCTCTCCGTGACCGTAAACGACGTCGAATGCGTCTCCGAGTTCGTGTTCTACGAGGGCGACTCCGTCTCCGGAAACTTCGTCGTCGTCGATCACGACATCTTCTGGAGCTCCGACCACCCCGGCATCGACTTCATCGTAATCTCTCTCTCCCCCATCTCTCTCTCTCTCTCTCTCTCTCTCTCTCTAGATATATGTGTATACGCGTATCCATGATTTGTTTGCTTTATGTTTTGTGATTGATTCGATCGTAAGGCGACTTGGTCGTTGTGATTGATTGAATTTGTTTGGGTTTCGATTGTAAAGGGTAAGGGTGTTCGATAATTAGCTTTAACTCTACTCACTTCACGGATTTTTATATATTAGTATGAGTAATATGACCAAAAAAATACAAAAATACATTAGAGTTTTGGGTTTCGTTACTTTCTACGCCCATCTTTTTTCTAGAGTTTTGGGGTCAAACTTATTTGATGGTATTTTTGAAATTGATTTGGTGGAGAATGGAAATCTGCTGTAGATTTGCTGGGTGTTTAAGGTAAATATGGGGTAAATACTAAGTGGGTGGATTGGATGGGGAAAATAATACAGTGCCCTGGGTGCCGCCACATGGTGCCCCATGTCTCTCTCTCACCAAACGTTCATGTGGGGCTCAAGACTAAGTGTACGGGGGAGTTGGAAATTTGTTGTAGATTTTCTGGGTTTTCTAGGTTGCTGATTTTGTTGAACACCACTTGATTGATAGTGTCAAATTTTTATGCATTTTGCCATCCGTACAGCTTATGTACAGCTGTGTAACATGGATGCTTCTATTGGAGCATCTTTGTCGCACATTTGGCTGTTGGGTAAAGCTATGGGTATCTTTGTAGTTATTTTCAGTGCACAATACTCCTTAAATTAAGCATAAGTAGGCATGGAAGGCACTACGATGCCTTACAGCATCTCTAACCTTTACTTATTCTTTTACTCAAATTTGAGTAAAAGCTTCATTTGACATGAAGCACTCCCATGGACAAACCCATATTTAAGCATAAATTCATGTAAAAGCTTCACTAATAGCACAAAAGTAAATTTCTGAGGCACAAAATAGCCTTCTAAAATTTGAGTAAGGATTTGAGTCTCTCATGATATGAGTAAAATTCACTTTGAGTCTCATGATTTGAGTTAAACTCACTTTGATATTAGTGATATAGATGCAAATATCCTCAACCGTCTATATGCATATTGCGTCTGCAGATTGGATAGGTAGGAAGGACCTTCTTAATAATCTGAATTTTACTCTTTGGTTTCCCTGATTAGCTTGAACATGTTCCTTCTTTTACTCTATCAACGTTAGGTGCGAAAGTTAGAGATGAAGTTGTGGCAACCTTTGGTTTTGAGATGAAAGTTCTAACTATTTTCATTGCTTACTTTAGCTTGGTTCAGTGAACATTTCAGATGGAATTCTTATAGATGTTAGTTTTGGGGTTCCAAATAATCTAGGCATTGGTAAGGCGTTCGACTAAATGTCCAAGCAAGAATGATGAAGTTGAAGAAGATTGGTTCAGTTTTAGTTATCTTTTTTCCCTATGAGTTGGGAATTGAAGTTCTATGGCTTATATGAACTTACCACAAAATACAAAAACTGAGGACAGAAATAGAACAACCAATAACACATAACTTGCGTATATTGGCCAAAAGGCTGGCTTCACGGCCATTACAATGACAGAATAATCCGATTCCCTTTGCATATGGTAATTTTCCAACGCTCTTGTGTGCTCAACAGAACTTTGTTTTTTTTTAACTTGCTATTGTGTTCTTTCTCAACCCAATCCAAATGCATCTTTGTAGTGAGTTCCAGGAATGTTTGAGAGGAAGTGTGATAGGCGTTGTTCATTCGTACTCCTATTATGCTCTTAATGTATTCTTGTGATCAAATTGTGTTCCAGTATATTGTGCTCCTATGATTGTTTGTGGTGAAAGTGGGACCGGTTTTAGGACTGTGGCTTCAAATAATCAGGTGTGTAGCATGTGTTCGCTAAAATGTCCACGTGAAAGAGTACTGGAAGTAACATTTACATGTCTCTCAACTATAGCATTTTTTTTTTGGCTGCAACAATAGAACCAAAAATATTTCAAAAAACATGTTGTATCCAATGATTTCTTTCACTATAGACACTAATAAAAACGTAACATCGTTCTATTTGCTGCTTTCTTATCATTAATGATTACGGATCATGCTCTCATTTTCTCGTAGCTAACCATGAGTGCAATATGGACAACACAATAATGTGTCCCACATTCATGGTTGGTACGAGTTTGTGTACAAAAGTCATGTTCGAGTTTTGATCAAAGTGGTCAACGAATCAAAGCTCAAAGTTACCAGTGAGAAGCATGAAAAAAAAGCGTGGAATTGCTTTACGAAGGCATTGAGGAATCCCAATACATACGTAAAATGATTTGGCAGTAGTTCAGGCAAATATATTGTAGATTCAAGTTGGAAGACTCATCAAGCATTTAGGTGCTTCGGTGCACAGGGTCTTGAACTTGATTGCTATGGTTATAAGCAATTGTGGGATGGAGTTAGCATGCAACAAGAGCTTGAGAGCTCATAATTCAGTTTAGAAGGATGAAAGCATGATTGATTATGTCTAATATAGTTGAACTTCTTGCAGGCTCCTGCTACTGTGGGAGGATAGAAAAAGGGTTTTGGTTTTGATCTACTCAATGATACTTATTTCCTTTATGTGAACAAAATAGCTTGGGATATTCATCCAATCTTTTGCTCTGGCTTTTATGCTCAGCTGTGATGATATTAACTGCTCCCTTGAATTGTCAAATGTTTATGAATTTATTGGGATTAGGGATCCAATTTGAAAATTTTGGTCCCTGTAGGCTGTAATGGAAACAATGGTGTATTAATAAACATTGAGTAATATGGTTTGTATTGAGGGTCTGTCCAAGCAGGGGCGGTCATAACGGTTTGTGGCGGGCACCCCCTGTTTTGGCTAATAACAGTGCATAAATAATGTAGATATTTATGTAATTCATCAAGTATTTGTGATATTGGCACCCTCACCAGTCCCAAACTCCACTTACTATTAAATTGGGCTGTCATTTATGTTTTGACCGAGTAAGTTAGGCTCTTTTAGCTTTTGACCCAATAGATTTGGCTTTAAATCTCTCAGGAAAAAGTGGGCTTTATGCCCCATCTACCCACCCACCCCCAAAAAATAAACTTTGAAAAAACCATTTGAGACAATGGGAAATTGGGCCAAGTGGGGCTTCGACAGTTCTATATCTTTGGGAAAAAAGCTCAGATTCTCAACTTTATTTAGCGATTTCGTCTTTCAAACTTAATAGAGTCAAAGTACAAAGGTTAGTTTCATTCCTCTCTTCTAAATTATTGTTGATTGATTAAGATTTCTACACCGTAATTTTGCGAATTTTGAATAAATAACTGCTATATTTCTTGTGTCGTCTCTTTTTCTATTTCCCTTTATTTTTCTTGCTTGAGCTTTTTAAATTCCGTATCCCCTTTAAGAAAGTTCTTGTTCAGAGCATTGTCCAAGTGAGTAGCCAGCACCTTCCTTAGTTATCTGGGCCTATAGCCGTTGACATTAATGGGACCTCACAGAAAGAGCATGTCTGCTTTTTCAACCTAGGAATGAAAGGTCTAAACTAATAGGCGGGGCGCTAACTTGAATGCTGCTGGTGAATTTGCACCCACTGGAACTTAGTCAGATGGATCCGGAACTCGATGAACCTGAACTTCATCATATATAACTCCTTCTCCTGCCTTCGCCTCCGATGCTACCTCGACTCCTGCTTCCACTTCCCTGACCGCTCTTTCATCAAGTCAAACTACTATAGTGGTGTTTCGGTATTTATTCCAACATATTGGTTACCCCAAGAAATATTTATTCCCAAGTACATGATTCCCAAGCATATTGCCAAAGGTTAGGTCTGTCTCTAATCTTCCCCACCCATGCCCCCAATGATTGGGGGCTACATGGGTTCTATTGTTGTGTTGTTGACTTGTTGTACATTATTGCCTCAAGTCAGATGCTACATAGACCAAGCTATCAATCATCTCAGCCCAAACAGTACAAACCAAGGATTGCAGTCAAATGTAGGAATGCAGGTAGTCAGAGTGGCTTAGTCTGCTATTTCACCGCTTGATGTCATGCTGGATCTTCCGCTCTAACTCGGCAATGAGCTCGCCTGGTCGTTGAAACCTGACCCATAACTATTGACAATTGTAGGTGTAGGTACTTTATCTTGTCAGTCATGACCTGGGCATCGGTGAGAACAGGCTCAATGATTTTTTTTTTTTGATCCGCAACAGGCTCAATGATCGACATCCTTCTTTTCTTGCATCTCCCCCCCCCCCCCAAAAAAGGAGGGGAACTCTGAGCCCACACAGGATACATGACTGACACTGAGCACTGCAGCAGAGAGCGGGTTAGAACGATCGCACAAGGAGATTCAAACCTAGCTACAAGTGAGCAAGTTGATTACTGATATTCAAATGCCACCACTGTGTCCTAGGGTGGTAGAACTGAAAAACTGTGTGCCTAGAGATACTGAGGACTCGATGAGCCTGTGGTTTTGGATAGGGAAGAATGGCAAATATAATTCACAGAAGTTCATGTGGTGAAATTAGATTGTTGGGACATGGATTTAGTGATTGAGTTGTGCAAATTGGGCAAGTTCAGAGAGTTTCTATAAATGTGGACGACTTGACGACAACGGAGAATAACCTTTGATTGTTCACAGGAAACACAGTGAACAACATTATTTCAACTCCTATACTTTTTTTTACTAGAACCATGGTTTCTTAAACCTCAGGTACCCATGTTTTATTTCTTGTCACTGAGCCCATGAGGTATTCTTTGTTAACCTGTTTACTGGCGACTAATGCGTAGTATGAACAAACTTATTTTAGCGGAACAGCAGTGCCATAGCAAGTATTTCTTGGTTCATGTGTAATATCAGCTGAATCGTGTAATTATCTTTAATTTCTGGTTTTTGTGCAGGTGTCGTCTCCTGCAGGTAATGTGGTGAAATCGGTGAAGGGGACATCCGGCGACAAGTTTCAGTTTACGGCCCCAAGTAGCGGAATGTACAAATTTTGTTTCCATAATCCTCACTCAACACCAGAGACTGTCTCCTTCTACATACATATCGGCCACATCCCCAATGAACATGACCTCGCCAAAGATGGTTTGTCCGATTCATATCTAATTGTTAGTGTTACTCCAGTAGTAATGTCTTGTGTAGTTGTCTATTTCACAGGGCCTAGTGATTGATTGCTGTACAAATAGTAATACACCTTGGTTATGAAAGTCTGGTTCTATTTGAACCTTTTTATTCAAGAAAACATGCTTGAGGCCAATATAGACGAAGATTACTTTTGCAGTTCCTTTTTTGATCTTTACATTGTGGCTTGTTACAGAGCATTTGGACCCCATTAATGTTAAAATTGCTGAGCTGAGGGAGGCATTGGAATCTGTTACAGCGGAACAGAAGTACTTGAAAGCTCGTGATGCTCGTCATCGTCGTAGTAAGCTGCTTTCTTTTATGGAGTATTTGAGAATAAAAGTGGTGTATTGCATAACAATATATCAGAGGCTAACTACTCTCAGTAAAGCTGTTTTGTTGCGGTGTTACCTTATGATTAGGCAATGTCAACCACAGCAATGTTACAAATATTTGAATTCCCAAGAATATAGATTTTTTTGGTTGTCACTTCTGCTAACTTTAGCAGGACTGATTGAAACCTCAGCAACTAGGAAGCATTGACCTACTAAACTACTCTAGACTTAACAAAGACTTGACATGCGATGTTAATTTAAATACTTGACCAGTAATTTTTCCCACATAGCCCCTGAGAGACCTCTGCATCATATGTCCAGCAATTTGTAGATTTTTTGAAATACCGTTGACTCCATAAACTCACAAACTGAATGAAATGTAATGAAAAATGTCCCCTTGCATCCTAATGTTAACAAATAGGGGGGAAAAAGTACTCTCATTGATCCTAAACTCTGTAGTTTTAGTCACAGAGGTAGTTTTGTTCACCAACTCAATTGGCACATGAGCCGCTCGGGTTTGACTTCTCATGAACTCTTTCGGAGCTTTTTCATTATTCAAACATGTTTTGAAGTGCATCTCCTTCACAGCCGAGTTCAAAGAAGATGTTCAGTGTGCACATGCTTGCTCTGCTATTGTGCTGAAAATTACTTCTAATTTTTTTGCTACAGTACATGGCTTTAGGGAAATACTTTTAACCGATGCTTCCAAAAAAAAATGTCCCCACTTTTTGTAGCAACAATGTCTCACTGGGCATATGTGTCAGCAAGCCAATGTATGAAAGGATCTATAGAGAGCTAATCTTGTTGAATTTTTATTTTTTTGTCAATGTTAAATCTTGTTGAATCAAACAACTTTAAGTTCATACCACCAGCCATTTCCCACCTTCAGTGAGACATTGTATCCTTTAGCAGAAGACTTGACAATTTAACCTCTGGCAAATAGAGAGCTAAAACCTTGAAGCTGAACGGGAAATCCGTGGTAGTAAAGGGAGCTCGATCAAGAGCAAATAACAACGGAACCAAGCTTGAAAAAGATTAATGCTTGATTCATGTTGGCTTGGTTTCACCTCTACCTGGAGACTGTCCCATGTGAAATCTAGTTCCATGTCCTCATTCAAATGCTCTACATCATTGACTTTCTTCTTCCTTCGTTGATTTGGTCTTCATTTATTAGTTTGTTTCGAGGTAGGCAATGTATTGGAGTGTTGATGTGTCCAAAATTGCCTGTTATACTCATCTTTTTTCATTTTGTGATGTGGTGATGGTTGTTGGACAAATAGTCTTGTTTCGGTTCCTTATTTTCCTTGTCTGTTTCTGCTGCAGCAAATGAGAGCACTCGAAAGCGTGTTATATTTTACACACTGGGAGAGTACATTTTGTTAGCTATTGCAAGTGCACTTCAAGTCGTGTATATACGCCGCCTGTTCAGCAAGTCAGTCGGATACAACAGGGTCTGAGGCATGACATCGAAATTACGTTTCTTGCTGTTTTTATTTCATAGTCCAGAGAACAATATGGAAAAAATCTGGTCATTTGTTGAACCAAAGTTTTGCTAGTCTGAGAGAGTGTCGAAAAACAATGATGATGACTGTTTTTGATGGCTGTTTTTCCCTTCTTGCAATTTTCAACACACCTGTTGACTGATGATGGGTTTCATAGACCTTACTTGCTGGTTCTAATGATGTGAACAATGCACCTTCAGTGTTCCTAAAAGAAAAAAGTCGGAATTTTTTTGAAGCAAACCCTTGATATATGATCTCTAGAGATATCCAGACAGATTAATTTGCAATTGGTCAAATTTTGTGGAAGATTGAGAAACTTTTGTCCACTGGAATAGAATTTGGTTGCCCTTGTTTTGACAGACTTTGGGAATGATTCAATAGGTTTTACTGGTCTAGTTAAAAACTGTCAACCATTGTTACGCTGTATTTGACTGCATGACATAAACTACTTGCATAGCATGTGTTCATACTTCATCCACTTTGTGTGAGGCATATATTAAACCCAGCTTTGATGAATGGGATGGTCCATTTTATAGCAATTAGCTTAGTTGGATATTGACAGTTTTTTGTAGCAATTATGTTTGAAGTAATGGTGCAGACAATTAGCTCAGTCGGATACTTGGATATCAATAGTTGTTCGATAGATTATTTTGATCCATCATTTTGGCTCAAGAATGAAATGATTTTTTTCCTCTCTTATTATTATTATTATTATTAAAAGCAAGAATGAAATGATTTGATCAAGCAACGTTTGATGTTCAATTCAGCGAATTTTTGGCTCTGATTGTTTAAAAATCAATCTCTCTATAAATGAATCAAGTCTGATCATTAAAATAAGTCCAGTGTGCGTCTCACACAAAGTAAATATGGGATGAATCAAGCATGTGATAAGTTAAGAATAATAATGTAATATTGGGGAGGAGGAATAGTTTAGTTGAGGTGCAGGTAAACCTGGATACCCAAACCCGGATACCCCGACTGTCGGGAAAAAAAGTATGGTAATATCATTAAGAGTCCTTCTACAGCCATCGATGGCCTTATTGATTCTACATCGACAGTCACACAAGCCTACTCCTGGTCCCATAAAAAAAATTCGAGCCGTTAAATAATTTTTTTTTTATAAATGAATGGGCTTGTGAAAAATGAGCTCTATCCAGTAAGTGCATATATTCGATCTAATCTTTCAATTTTTCATTCAGATTACAGGATTTTAATGGTTGAATGAAAAATAAGAAGATTGGATCGAGTGCTTACACATGTCGAATTGAGCTGATTTTTTACTGGACCACTCAAGATAATTTTTTTTTTAAATTATTAAACAACTCGAATTTTTGTTCGGAACCCGGAATGGGCTCTACGTAACCATCGGTGCAGAATTGGTAAGGGCACCATCGGTGTCCGTAGCTTTTTGGAACATGGTTATGGGCTTAGGGGCCTTTACTGTAAGTTTTGCCTTGGGGCTACCCAATAGATAATGACACGGAGACACGTGGACCGTGGGAAATCGTTGACCGCCGAAAGCAGCGCGTGTCTGAATTTCCGCGAAATATTTCGTATATTTAATTTCAATAACTCTAAAATAGTAGTAACGCTCAGTGCCACGCAATCAACGTTTTCGGATAAGATCCAACCACATTACTCCAACCTTTTTAAAATGGGTGATCTGTACTATTGTGCTGAAATTACTAAAACAACCCTATGACTTGGATTTAAGAGGCTGGTCAAAGATCATTTGTAATCCGTGATAGGAGTACTAAATTGTCATCGATTCCATAAGGAAAATTCTATATACCGAGAAATTATTCCAAATTTGAAAATTAATGGTTCAGATTGACTTTAAGTGAATCTAGACCATATATTTTTAAATTTGAGATAATTTCTTAGTACTCTTTCGAGATACCTAGCACTCCTCATTGCATAAATGTAGTTGTATGATAATTTTGTTCTGTTTACAACTCTTTTTTTTTTCTTCTTCATTTTCGTAATTCTACTTGTTTTCTAATCTTTGTTTTTGCTTCGTCAAAAATCTTTTTGGTAAAGAACGGACCGAAGCAAGGAACACATGAATTATGGAAGATCTTCGAATTGGATAAGAATGGAATGAAAGTTTCTAAATGATCTTTTTTTTTTTTTGTCTTCAATATTTTTGAGTAAAAATCTAGAATTACTTTTTAATTTGAGATTGTTCAGAGTAAAAGTCCGTGAAGAATAACAAACAATTTTCCTTTAAGAATCACAATTAAAGCCAATATATAAAATAAGTAAAAAAGGAAAAAAAATGTGAATAAGGTGTATTGATATTCGTAACATATATATTTATATTTTTGTAATTGCCATGTGCAATAGAAATTTATTTTATTAGCATTATATGATCATTATGTAACGCCTATTAGCAAAATTAATAATATAAAACCTTAAAAAATACAAAATAAAAATGTTGGTTTCATAGAGATGTTTAGTAGGAGTATATTGTTTGTTAATATCTCAAATTGATCTCTATTATGTGTATTTCCATTATTAATAAACCAGAACGGATAATTCATATGCCCAATGCAGAAAAAATTATTCAATATCCCTGTGGCACCGTTACGTGGTGTCATAAACTCTTACGGATAATGTGTGTAGAGACGACAACTATGTGGTGGATAAAAATTTGAGTTACCGTCACGTTAATTACTCCCAAATATGAAGATAATGTTGATGGGTGTGTACACAGCATCAGATCTTTACACTCGCGCAAGAAACAAGGGCAATCTCGGGAATCGAAGTCCCTGCCTCAAGAAATCCATATGCAACATCTGTCTGTATATGGTGTATATAAATAAACCACCTTGGATTGGATCCTTCTCCATATCTCTCTCTCTCTCTCTCTCTCTACTTGTGTTTGTGAACTAGCAGAACCATCAATCTCTCTTTTTTTCTGATTTCCTTGTCATCAACAAACAGACCAAACGGAAAAATGCTGGCAGTGTTGGACAAATCGGTGGCCAAGTGCCCAGAGGCTCTGCAGAGTCCGCACTCGGACTCAGTCTCTGCGCTGAGAGATGGGTTTCTGACCCAACACTTCTCGTCCGTACACTCTGGTTCGGTCACTGTCAATTTGAGTTCATCGGGCCTCATAGCCTACTCCATGGACAAGCAGAGCCCTCTCCTCCCAAGGTTCAATTCCCATTCTCTTGATCTGGGTTTTTTTTTTTCTTTTCAGTTTTTTCCTCTTGATCTGATCTGGGTATATTCTAGAATTGATGTACAAGTATTTGTGTTAATGTTATCATATGGATATGGGTGATTGTAGATCTTGTTGACCTCCCTGCAAAATACCCACTATGAAAAAACCGTACAATTTTCGAATAAATAATGTACTATTGTACGTAATAATCTTTTAAAATTCTTTAATTTAGTGTAAGAAATTCAAAAGATTATGTATAAAAAGTTATTTATTTCTTGATCCGAAAATTGCACGTTTTTTCTGCTGTGGATTATCTTTGCGCGACTGAGTGCGTGCCTTTTTTGGTATCATGTGATCTAAATTTTGTGGGAAGTCTAGTTGTTGATACTCCTCCGTGCCCCTCGAAATAGTCCACTACGAAAACACCGTGCAAGTTTCAGATAAAAAAATAAATAAAGTATTATTGTACGTGATCTTTTAAATTTCTTTAATTTAGTGTAAGAAATTTAAAAGATTTAGTGCAGAAGTTATTTACTTTTTTATCCGAAAAGTTACACATTTTTTATGCAGTGAGTGGGTACTTTTTGTGGGAAGTCTAGTTGTTGAGTCATGAGTGTTTGACTTCAAGTATCCAATAGCACTGTTTGTTCATTTCTTGATGTTTAGATGAAAAGGTTTATCCATATTTTGAATGATGATTGATCAATATGTTGCCTTTAGTTTTGTTTCTTCCTTTCTTCTTAAGTGTTTGTGGGATCAATCGTCGGGTCGTGCAGTATGAGCCCTTTACTTGAGTAGTGGCACCAAAGGTGTGTATAGAGTCCCAACATCCTCTTAGTCAGTGCCTAGCGGAGAACAATTATCAGATTGGATTTGTCTTAAAGTTGAGATTATTTCGCTTCCTTCCTTGTCAGAGAGGGACCCTTTAAGGAGCAGGGCTTTTTCGGGGAAGAATACAATGCAGATTCGAATGTTCTGGTGGTCTTTTTTCTCATGTGTCACTGGTTACATTAAAGACAATGTTGCTATTTGGGTAGGGGAAAAAATCTGTGTAGGGTTCAATTGATGTCATTTTTATGAGTTAATTTCCGCTGTTTTCTGGGGGGCCTTTCAATGTTCGTCACATTGAAATTATTCATCCACTATTCTCTATAGCATTGTGGAGATTGCCATAGTAATGTATGCACTCTCTAGGAGAGTAGAAATTAATGGTCCATATTCTAAGTTCAAGTTCCAATTTCCATTTTGCACGATATAGTGATATACCACGATCCTTTTGTAATTGGTTTTTTGTTTGGAGATCGGAATGGGAAAAAAGATCCGTTTTACTTTTACATGGGACTGCTAGATTGTTATAATCTTTTATGGTGAAGATTACTTGAAATTCCACCTCTCCATTGTCAAGATTTTAACAAGAAAATATGTCTCCTCAAATCTATTGGATATCACAAGGTCTTGTAATAAGCATCACTTTTATGTTGCCAGTTTTGCTAACAATTTTATCAATCTCCTCTATCAGGTTGTTTGCTGTTGTCGATGACATATTCTGCTTATTCCAAGGCCACATTGAGAATGTCGCTCATCTTAAGCAGCAATATGGCTTAAACAAGACGGCGAATGAAGTGATCATAGTCATAGAAGCTTATAGAACTCTAAGAGATAGAGGTCCATATCCTGCGGATCAGGTCCTGAGAGATTTTCACGGGAAGTTTGCATTTATTCTGTATGACAGCTCTTCAAAAACTACTTTTGTAGCTGCAGTAAGTTAATCTCTCAGCCACTGTTTCATTTTCTTCTGAACTTGTTGATAAAACTAGTGATTAACATTTCTTTCTTCATCTAATGCAGGATGCTGATGGGAGTGTTCCCTTCTTCTGGGGAACCGATTCTGAAGAGCATCTTGTGTTTTCAGATGATGTAGACATTGTAAAGAAGGGCTGTGGCAAATCCTTTGCTCCATTCCCAAAAGGTATTGACAAATTCATATCAAATGAATGGCCTTTGCCAAGAATTGACTTTTCTATGCGGCAGAGATTCATGGGGAGTTTCCATAGTACCATAGTAGCATTTCTAGGTTCATGTGAATCCCATAATGTTGTCATCGGATCAAGGAATTTGGAGAGATTTTTTGAGGGCATAGAAAAAGAGAAGGAAACATACCCTTAGGTTGGCAAGCAAAATCCCATGCATTTTCTTTGCCATTGACAAATCATCCTTTTTCATCCAAACACAGCCTTAAAACAACAGGGGAATGACACAAGAATTCGCCTGTAACCTCGGTAATGAGCTTTGAACTGAAGCTCTTGGATAGTGCATATAGGTATATTTGGACATTTCCCCATGTACTTCCATTCTTTTCCTCTTTACAACCTACTCATTTCTTGAGTGATTTTGGTTTACGGCTCAGTTATTGTGTTTTTCTTTCATCTGCATCAAAGCAATTCTGATCAAAACTGGGTTGAACCAAATTTTTTTTTTTTTTTTGTATGTTCTGTTTGTCAGCGCCAATTTTAGTGGGAGTTATGACTATATGTTCTCTAGTTGACATTTATTTATATCGCGAGTAGATTTTATCTGTTCATCTCTTTTATTCTTTTCCTCAGGTTGTTTCTTTACAACCTCTGGTGGCTTGAGGAGTTTTGAGCACCCCCTTAATGAGTTGAAGCCAGTGCCGAGGGTTGACAGTTCAGGCCAGGTGTGCGGTGCAACTTTTAAGGTGGACGCAGAGTCTCGCAAGGAAACTGGAATGCCTAGAGTTGGGAGTGCTGCAAACTGGTCCCAAAACTATTAAAGCTCATAACCCCATTTCCTTTATGGAAGGCAGTTGTTATTACTATTACTTAGCTTTCCATGTACCTGCCCTCTTTTACCCTATTGTCTTTAATGTTTCCCTCTAGATGATCACCACTTTAATGGTTACAAAACTTGATGTTGCTAGGAAGTACTATGCAAACTAAGCTACCGGTGTTGCTTACTGTTTCAGTTTCTATTAAATGGAATAATCTCACTTTGCCATAGAGGCGCTCTGTACATTGGTTAACTGTTACTTTGATGCGCTAGTCTTTTTGCCTGGGGCTTAGCTTTGCCAATGGCTTCTTCCATGATATATGCACTAGAATATATGCATGTCAGTTGGAACAGAAGGGAAAATTAACGCTTTCCTACTTTGTTCGGCCTCTGATCTTCTAAGTTGTAACCAAGTCGGTTGCCCTGTAGATTTGATGCGCTGGTCTTTTTGCCTGGGGCTTAGCTTTGCCAATGGCTTCTTCCATGATATATGCACTAGAATATATGCATGTCAGTTGGAACGGAAGGGAAAACTAACGCTTTCCTAGTTTGTTCGGCCTCTGATCTTCTAAGTTGTAACCAAGTCGGTTGCCCTGTAGA
>BPLS01000622.1:28029-46303 GCA_019656275.1 Rhododendron kiyosumense
AGATTGGCATGGGCTTCTCAAATCTGGTAAGAGTAGTTTGGTAGAATGTTGCTGACACAATTTTAGCTGCAAGTGGAAACTTTGACATACTGCAATGGCTTGTAATTTCCCTTGCCAGCCTCAGGTTTTTTATTGGTTTGGCAAGAGCTTCGAAAAGTGCACTTCAGTAGCTTGCCGAATCCCTAACCAGAAAATAGAATTTGTTGCTGTATCACGGCATGTGTCCGCTATATTGAGGTTTAAATATCCATGCATGAAGCAGACTGACCAAGTGATTCGACGATTGGGATGTGTTACAAAAACAACTTTGCTGACGTTGGAGGAACTTATTCTGTGTGTTTGCAGGGGTAGAGGTAGGAGTTAACCTAGGATTTTAATTGTGGTTCAAAAACTTTGTGAAGCAGATTGACCGAGTGATTCAACTGGATATGTTACAAAAACGCGAATTTGCTGCCATTGGAGGAACTTATCCTTTCTTTGCTGGGGTAGCGACAGGAATTAACATGGGTTTGTAATTGTGGTTCGACTCTCCATGAAGCAGATTGACCTAGTGACTCAACAGTTGGGATATGTAACAAAGACGCGACCTTTGCTGCCATTGGAGGAACTTATCCTTTCTCTGCCGGGGTAGGATTTTTATGTGGCGGGAGTGTCCGATTTTATGAGACTGATCTAGGATTTCAAAAAGCGCGACGGATAGGATGAGAATGCAAACTTCTTTTATTCCACTAATGGCTTGTTAGAACTTGTGCTAAAATGCAGGTAGAGAACTTATCTGTTCGAAACTGTTGTAGAGAAAAATCAACAAAGGGGGGAGCAGAACAAATCAAATGCTACTCCATTTATTAGTGCAAGAAGAAAAACAAAAGAAAACACGAAAGCAAACACTAGAATGTTGAGTTAAAATGAAGGTATAAAATGTCAAGCAAGAATTCTTGGAGCCGCCCCTGTTCACGACAAAGAAAGCGATAGAGATCACAATATGCCTTCACTTTCTATCTTTCTCACTCTTCATGTCTTCCTTTTTCATGTTCTAATTAAATCCGATCGTTTTTTTGTTTATGCATGTTAGTGATGATTCATTTTCCATTTCTCGATCGTGACTAGTGAACACATTGTTTCAAATTCCAATTACCATTATGCATTTACAGATTCTGATTGTAGTTTTCTTTTGCATTTTACTTTGGGGGAAATAAAAATTAGCAATAAAAACTAATGGTAAGCCATGGAGGAGGCTTCCCAACAATCTGCACGGTGCAATTTGATTTATCAAAATTGACGAATAATGAGCCTAAAAATATGCAAATTCTACTACGCAGTAAACAAAATGAATGCTCAGAAATCTCTTCCAAGGGAAACTTATTACTTTGTCCTGAAGCACCACTCGTAGCTTTTTACACCGTACATTTGTATGGAAGCTGCCAAATAAGTTGGCTCATAAACAAATGTGTGGTGAAAAATGTTCGTGGAGCTCCATGTGGTAGTGCTCAAAGAGCACTCAACAATCACTCTCTCCCAAAGGGTATTTATAACCAGTCCTGCTATGAGCAGGGACAATCCGCGGGGACAACGCGTTTGGCCCCATTTTGGATCCCGAAAAAATCTAGGAAAATATCCATAAATTTTTTAATATTATTTCATGGGGCCCTGTAAAAAATCAGCTCCAACTGATATCGGTAAGTATTAATTTTGGATAAGTAGGGACGAATTGTCCCTGCTGTTAGAATTTTTGTAAAAAATACTATAAAAATAAAATAGGGCAGTGATTTTCGAACCGAGAAATGCTATTAGTAATTATCCATACAATGATATAGACTAGGCTATCTTGTTACCCCATGTGCATTGTGTGGGCCATCATTCAATTGGGTTATCTTGTTCCTACACGTGTATTGTGTGGGCCATCATCACAGTGATCATTGGTGATAGCATACTCTTTCTTCAAAAATACTAACAGCAGAGATAATTTGCAGAGAGCCACGCAGAGATAAATGCATTTGGCCCCATTTCGTGTCTTGAAAAAATCTAGAAAAATATTCATAAAATTTTTAATATTATTTTATGGAGCCCTGTAAAAAATCAGCTCCAGTAGATATTGATAAGTAATATTTTTGAATTCGTAGGAGCGATTTTTTCGGGACCCGAAATGGGGCCAAACGCGTTTGTCTCTGCGTAGTTCTCTGCAAAGTGTATTTCTATTTTCAAACCCACGAATCATTATTTGCACTCTTCACTCCGTTTTTAGGGTGTATATAATAATTCGCAATAAAGCTATGGGTACACCCACCTAGGGAACCCGCACAAAAGATCGGAGTCACTCACTTTTTAAAAACATTTTTAAATATCCTTGTAAACAATTAGCTATGTTGGATATTGATAAATGCTTGATCGATCCTATACTTGATTTGCTAACAGAAAATTAGGTATAGAATCGATCAAGTCTTTACCAATAACTGGCAGAGCTGATTTTTTATAAGACTGTTTAAAACAAAATTTTGAAAAATTGGGCGGGTTCAATCATTTGTGTGAAACCTCTAAATGAGTCCCATGGAAGACGGTATACACCAAATAGTGTACCACCCATAGCAGGCCTCAATAATTCGTAGGGTGCCAAAATCAATTCCAAAAGAATATCTTACCTATTTTTTAAATTTTATTTTCCCTTTTATTATTATTATTTTTTGGCGCTTTTACTGTCACGCAGTGCGGCGTGCAACAACGTTAATCCCACGAGCTGGACCAAATTATGATGTTAAAAATACTCCACAAAACCTTAACCCGAACCCTAAACACGTGTCCTGGCCTTGTCTAAAGTGGTCAAATCAAATCCCCTCTCAAGTTCTTAGATGACACAAATTACCATTTCGTACAAACCTCATTCCTGGTCAACGCAGGGTTACTTCTGACCTTTCGTACCCCACAATTCCCCTCCTCTGCTACGTGCCTTCCTCTTTCCTTTATCAATAGGATCCTCTTTCTCTCTCTCTGTAGAAATTCATCAAGCGGAGCGGCCCGCTCTCTCCTCCCCCTCCCCCGCTCCTGGCAATCTCTCTCGATTCTCTCTCTCTCTCTCTCTCTCTCTCTCTCTCTCTAGATATACATACACAAGCGCACATGTATCGGATTAATTATACCCTTGATTCTCTTCGTTGTCTCTGTCCACTGACCTCACACTCTAACCCCCTTCAACCCTAACCCTAACCCCCAAATCCTCCCCGGAAAAATCAATTCTTTACCCTCCATCTCCATATTTACCTTATCGCATCAAATGAAGGTCGCCAATTCGGACCAAAACCCAGTCCCAGACGAGGATCGCTCCAAACAAGTCTCCGAAAGCCCCGAAAAATCGGAACTTTCCGACCCTGATTCGACTGCCGAAGATCAGGCCAATCACGGCGCCGTCCTCGATGTCTCCGGCAAAAACCTCGACTTTTCGGTGCCGAAGGGGTCAGAGGACTCGGTCGAGGGGTTATACGTGTACAAGAACGTGTTCAACTTGATTCCAAAGTGGATGGGGGGTTTGGGCCGGTTGAAGACACTGAAGTTTTTCGGGAACGAGGTGAATTTGTTTCCGGCGGAGTTTAGGAACTTGGTTGAGTTGGAGTGCTTGCAGGTGAAGGTGAGTGCTACACCGAGCGTGGGCGGGTTGGATTGGGGCAGGTTGAGGGGTTTGAAGGAGCTTGAGCTCTGTAAGGTGCCACCGCGGCCGTCAGCGTTTCCTTTGTTGAGTGAGATCGCTGGGCTCGAGTGTTTGACGAAGCTCTCTGTTTGTCACTTCTCTATTAGGTAAAAGTGGTATTGGTTAGTTATGGATATTGTTAAGTTATCTCTTGTGCTTCTCAATGATGTTAGGGTACAAATAGATGGTACTTTAGATACTTTTTAGTTATTTTTATTGTTAGTATCTCTTGTGCTTCTCAATGATGTAGGGAACGAAGTTGTAGTTTAGATGCTTTTTTGGTATTGGGTCAAACTGTTGACCTGCTCGCTGCTGTGCCGCCGGGCTTCAAACGAGCCGAACCGTAAAGTGTTCAAGCTCGGACCAGTCGAAACTAGTGCAGCTCGAGCTCAGGTTGAGACCAAATAACCGCAGCTCGTTTAGTGTCGAGGTGTTTGAGCTCAATTTGTTTAGTAAACAAGTCAAGCTGTGACAAATGAGACAGTTACAACTAACCCGAGCTTGGCTCGTGTTTTGTCGGGGTGTTTGAGCTCAATTGTTTACTAAACAATTCAAGCCACAAGAAACAAGCCGAGTTTCAACTAACCTGAGTTCGGCCTGAGCTCAACTCGTTTACTAAGGAGCCGAGCCGAACCAATAATGTGCTGGCCTCAAGCTGCTCGCGAATAGCTCGGTTCATTTACATCCTTTTGGGGGTGTAGGTGCTGTTTAGGAAATGTAGAGGCATGTATTCGGATTGGACCCATTAAATCTCTACTTGAAGCATTCATGGATCCAGCGAAAAGCATTAGATTTTGTTTACATATTTCATCCACTTTGTGAAAACTGAAAATACCTTTTATTTCATGTAACATTGTAACTAGAGTTTAAAATTGGCGGTTTACTCATTTTGTAGCAGTTGACGATAAGTACAATTGTAGACTTGTAGTACTAGTGTCCAACGGATAGCGTTGGACACATCTCGCACGACACACCCTTATCCAGGTTCAATTGTGCAACTCAAGGTGCTTGATTTGTTTTGAAGAGTCTATGTAACATAGTTTCTCATAATAAGCCCGAACTCCAATGTTACATTGCACTTGTTTAGTTTCATTTGGAGTAAAGAATTAGTGTGCATTATTTACTCTATTTTTCACTGAGAGTATGAAGTAGATTGGCGAGTTGGACATATGAGCTCAAAGGGTAAAAAGTAAATCTATTGCATGTATATTCAAATTCCGATATTCTTATAGGAGCTTATCTTACTTGTCAGTTGGTAAACCAACTTTGTAGATGTTTTCTCTTTTTCCGCAAAAGAGTCTCATAATTTCGCTGGGGCTTGGCAGCTGGTGCTACCAGTAGTGGCGTTTGTTAGAAGAGGACTGAATTATCTAGTGGCTACTAAAGATTAAAAGAACAAGGCAGGAATATCAACAAGCAGGGGTGGGTTTACTAGTAAATTAGGGGGTTCAAGCGAAAACCCCCGTGTTCAAAAAATGCATTAAATATCTAACTTTTTTATGTATAAATTTATTTATTTTTACTGTTGTCGGCACTGGGTCGTTCGTGCATAGCAAAAAGCTCAGCAAAAGAAAATAAATTAGGTCAGATAACTTTATAAGAAAATATATACACATTTTTTTATATAGAGTTTAGTATTACAGAAATTTTCTGTATGATTTTGTCACCACTGAAATGAAGTCCTGGAGCCGCCCTGTCAACAAGTGGATCTAAAGAATGGAAGTTTGGAAAATAATCACTGTATAAGCTGCTTTTTGTAAGAGAGTGCAATGTAAGGACTTATATTGGAAGATTTTTTCTGTGCCTTCAGCTGTGATGGTGAACCTGATGTTCGTGATAGAAAAAAGTAACTCGATACATCATTGATTGGAGAGTTAGGAGTCTATGTCCATGAGAGGTTTTATGGTGATTTGTGACGTTGTCCAAGATACAAAAGTGATGGAAGGACAGAATGAACTTGAAGTTGTAGTATACTAGTTGTAAGTTGTATCAGTTGCGCCCTGTTTCAATGTTGCAATGTATGGAGCCTAGGGTTTGTGGCTAAGATTTTTATGTAATAGTAATATAGAATAAAGGTCTCTCTGTAACTTTAAGTGTATTGAAAGTGAAACTATGGAAAATCTAGTATACTACTATGGAATGAGAAGTCTATATAGTTACTTTCGGTGAGACCTTGGCTTTATCATGCCCTTGAATTTAATACCTTACCAACCTAGTTATGTCCATGTTACATTGTAATGTCAATGTCATGATGTTATCCCCATGTTACACTAGTAACGTACTAATTGGAATAGAAAATCAGTAATGCGGTCTCTAGCAATTGCAGATTTTTCCGACTAATTTGGTTCTCCCAGTCGTACATGGATATCTCTGGATCGATTGTTTTTTAAGTTGTTAGTAAGATGAAGACCTCTAGATCCATTGTGCAAGAGTTTTGACTAAATATTTAGGAGTTAGTTGAAACACAGACATTGGATGATACCTGCTAGTCAATTAGTAAGCCATGTTGGGTGGTCGTTATACAACATGCATAGGTTTGACTGAAAGAGGAAACAAATATTTGAAGAGTTGTTATATATGTTATTTCATGTTTTTGAATCTTAATGCGCTCCTTCTCCATAGGTCCTTACACTTTAGCTTTCCAGTGTTATTCCATACAAGTCCAACAAATTGAAGAGTAGTTATATATGTTATTTCATCTTTTTGAATCTTTACTATCCTATATGGGGTTGATATATTGGTCTTGGGGGAAGTTGTGATGTTCTTTCTGTTTTTTCCCTGCAGATACCTTCCTCCCGAAATTGGCTGCCTTAAAAGCTTGGAGTTTCTAGATCTTTCATTTAATAAGATAAGGAGCCTGCCAACTGAGATAACTTATTTGAATGCGTTGATATCATTGAAAGTCGCTAATAATAAGTTGGTGGAAATACCGTCTGGTTTGTCATCCTTGCAAAGATTGGAGATCTTGGACCTGTCAAACAATAGGCTGGCTTCTGTGGAATGTCTCGAACTTGGCTCTATGCATAACCTTCAGAAACTGAATCTTCAGGTAGATACTAACAACCATAACAAGGAAATATTATGCGAGGCATGCGACAGCAGTCCCCCCTTTTTTTTTGAAAGGGACAGGCAGTCCCTTTTAAAATTGCATACTGCCTGTATTCTCACAAATGGATTTTGATGGTTTAAGTTGTTGTCTTGTTTGAAAATTCGAGTTCCATACAGAGAATTCATGGTCTTTTTGAATGGCTTATATCTTGTGATCCCCTTTATTCCTGCTTTACTTAACTCACTCAGTGAGTACCGATTGTTTGGGCTTAGCATAAAGAATTTTGGTAATATGATGGTACAGCCGTATCTCAGCTTATGTCATTTAATGGTACAATTTATGCCTTTAATCCTGACTGATAGATGTCCTCCTACCTTTTGTGTTCGGCTTTATGGTACAGAATTCACATTGGAAGTTTGGTTTGTTCCTATGTTCCTTGCTAATATTGTTCTCATGTTCATGCAATTGTAAAGTGGGTAATTTCTATATTGAAGGTTCTGTTTGTAAAGTGGCATTTGTACTTCCGAAATTCCAGTATTGGTTTTCCTTCTCCAGTCTAATTTCCCTTTCCCCCATGGCAGCTACTGAGTTGGTAGCTGCTGGGACTTCTTATTTACCCACACAAATTTGGTGAAGTTTCATTTACTTTACCATTTTAGTTGGTGCCTGCATTTCTTGAAGCTATTTTTGTACTAAATTTCAGTCCCTTCATGTTGATGAATCTGCGTTTTAGTTGTTTATTTAGCCTTACCTTCCGTTCATCCTTGTCTCCATCTTTAGCCTTATCTGTTTGTTGGTGTCTTGATACTTTATAGTACAACAAGCTTCTCAGTTATTGTCAAATACCTTCATGGATAAGCTGCAATTTGGAGGGAAATGGAAAAGACACTTCCAATGATGAATTATTTAGTTCTGCTGTTGAGATGGATGTATTTGAAGATAGTGTACAGGAAATTGACGACAAGATATCTCCAAAAGGTGAGGCCTTTAAATTACTTGCTAAATTGCTTCTTTCTTCTTTCTCCTTCTCTTTCTTTATTATCTTTCTTTCTTTCTGCTTTTTATAGAACCAGCTTCAACTAACTGTATCTTTGGTGCTAATTTAGGCTCCCCTGTTACGTCATCGAGCCATGTAACTGGATCCTCATCAAGCAGTCGCTGTTTTGCTGCAAGAAGGTCTAGGAAGGGATGGAAGCGGCGGTACTATTTACAACAGAGAGCTCGCCAAGAACGTTTAAACAATAGTAGGAAGTGGAAAGTTGGAGATCATGTGGAGTTGTCGACAGAAAAAGCAGCTGCCGAATGCAAACCTTGCAAACATTCTGTCCTTGCAGCTCAGTCTCACACAGAAAATTCATCAGCCATTCCTGGCTCTGACAGTGACAATAAAGGACAGTCTGGAAACACTGCATGTGAATTTGCTAGTGTTAAGGATGATGACATCAGTTCAAAAAATGAGTATGAGATTGATTGTTGTGACTGTGTCCTGGTTAACTCGGTTGAAATATGTAAAGAGGGTGAAAATGACCATACAGAATGTGATGCATCTCTAGGTTCTACATCTGATGGTGCTCGGTTGCAGGATGAATGCTCATCTTCGGCATTATGCAACAGTACTCCAAACTCAAAAAGGCATTCCGATAGGGATCTTGATAATCCCAAACCTAGCAAATCTCGGAGACCAATAGATGATCACTCAGATCTGTCATCCAAATATAGTAGCACATCATTTTGTAGCATTGATGACCATCTACCAGATGGCTTTTATGATGCAGGACGAGATCGGCCCTTCATGCCACTAAGGAGTTATGAGCAAACTCTGCATCTTGACTCGCGTGAAGTTATTCTTTTAGACAGGTAATACTTTGTACTGTAAATGCTTATTTTTTTATTTAGATCTTGCCTTCGACCATTATGGGATTGGGGATGGCAGGATCTAATACGCATGGATATGGACATCGGCAACAACACAACATGACACAGGCATGGCTGTTATTGGAAAATTTGGACACTGACTGGTTGCTATAAAATATATTCAGGTTGTAGATGTATCTTATGAACATAGAAGAAGTCGGAAATAGTTCTATGAAACAAGGATAAAAAAAGCAAATGGTATTTATATTGCCGCTATGTGATATTTATCAATAACCACTCAAGTATTCATGAAACGGGTCGTCCATGTGATTTAAACTCTAGGCCAACTTCTGAGAATTGCATTTGACCTCCTAACGTGTCCTCAGCATTTTCCCAACCTCTCCTGGCATGTCTGACTCTTAGTTGCACAAAACGGGAGTGGGAGCAGGAGCAGGAGTGAGGGAAGATAGAAGCTCACAAGGTTGGGAGCTTGTACATATAAAATGAAAATAATTTAACATAGAGTATTCACGTGAAAATTAAAATCATTTTAGGAAGTAAAAATATGGGCTAAGTCCACCATAAGTCTAAAAAATGGGCTAGTGTTACAACATATGGTTTTCTTTTCAAGATATCATGACCAATTAATAAAACCAAGTGATAAATTCTAGTTATTCTATACAAAGACCATACCAAAGCTCCCATCTTCGTAGGAGCAAGCTCCCATGTCAGGGCTCCCATCAAGCTCCTTTTGGGAGCGCAAAAGTGGGCTCCCAAGGTGGGAGCGACACCATTTTAGGAGCTCCCTGCTACTAAAGTCTGACTTAAAAATTATAAGAAGAAATCAGGACAGATATTTAGGCATTTCTGAACGTTTCCGGAGATCTTGTCTCCAGGTTGGTGTGTGAAAAGAGAATGAGTAGGAGTAGACATGTCTATGCTTGTCAGGGTTGGATTCTTTAAAATCTTGGTGATTGTGTAATTGTTGCTTTCTTCAGGAGGAAAGATGAAGAGTTGGATGCCATTGCACTGAGTTCTCAGGCGTTGATGTTTCATTTCAAGCAGAGCAGTGATACAACCAAAGAAAGAGAACAGTTTGCAATTGATGACTTGCAAATTTCATCGCTGCTTGCTCTTTTTGTATCTGACCACTTTGGGGGCAGTGATAAAAGTGGATTCATTGTGAAAACAAGAAAAGCTGTGTCCGGTTCGAACTATAGGAAGCCATTTGTCTGTACCTGCCCAACTGGGAGCATTGACAGTAGTACAAAACCCTCTAAACAGAGTTCAGACAGTGTAGAAGATATTGTTTTCCTTGATCTATGTGAAAAGTCTCTTCATTCTGCAAAAGCAAGGCAAAAATCTGTTGTGGTTCCTATCGGGACACTCCAGTTTGGCGTATGTAGACATAGAGCGTTGCTTATGAAGGTGATTCTTTCACTGCGCTATTTGTTTCATATATAGTTTTAGACAGGTGTTCTATTACCTTGCTAGTTAGTTTTTTCCCTTGGTCTAACCTTATCACTTCTGCTCTAGTACCTTTGCGACAGAATGGAGCCTCATGTACCTTGTGAACTTGTTCGGGGCTATTTTGATTTCTCACCACATGCATGGAATATCGTTATTGTCAAGAGGGATGATGAATGGGTTCGCATGATAGTTGATGCCTGCCATCCACATGATATAAGGGAGGAAACAGATCCCGAATATTTTTGCAGGTAGATGCTTTTACTATTTTTCAGTTTAGTTTTCTTGTTTGTCTCCCTCATTAATTTGTGTACCATTTGAAAATATGTGAACGACTTGCATTCTTGTTGTGCTTGATCATATTATACGGGGCAGTTGCTGTTTTCTTTTTTCTTTCTTTTCCCGAGGGAAGGGAGGAGGGGGATTTGAGAATATGAATATGTTATATCTGCTGTTATCTGTCCTTTCCTTGGATAATCACATCGTTGCTGCTTACTGGAGAGGTGATGTCTACATGTGACCATGTGTGCTTTAGCTGTAGTTTCTGATAGGGAAGTTTTCTGTTTCAGGTACATTCCTCTGAGCTGGATTAATGTTCCTAATGTGACAGATAGCATTGCTGGACCAATTTGTTCCTTTCCTTCTCTGTCTGCATGCGATGAAATAGAAAAGGCAGCTTCTAGTACTCTCTTCCGGTGTGACTTTGGATCAGTTGAGGCAATAGCAAAGGTTTGCGTTGCTAATTCTCACTGTATTTTGCTATTTTTCTTGCTTCTTTCTTGAGATACAATTCAGTGTTTTCAAGACAAATTCTATTCTAATTATAACTATTACTTATATGGCGTTTAGTTTGAGATAACTGTTGTATTTGCATGTGCTTATCATCTCTATCTTTCACAGTGTTACCTGCATCTTGGTGTCAAAATGGAAGTGTACTTGTTACAGGGTGTGCCAATATTCATTCTTGATGCCATCCATTCTATATGTGGGTGTGTGGGGCATGTTTCTAACTAGTTCAATGCTGCAGGTGCGTACTCTAGAAACTGGTGGGATTTCTGCGGATGCAATTAGGAATTTCGAGTACAGTTGTTTAGGGGAGGTGAGGATTTTACGTGCTTTGAACAAGCACTCCTGCATTGTTGAAATGTATGGTCATCAGATATCTACCAAGTGGGTTCAATCGTTAGATGGAGATTCAGAGCAGCGGATATTGCAGTCTGCTATCGTGATGGAGTACATAAAAGGGGGTTCCTTAAAGGTGATTTTTCGTGATTAATTTTTAATTCTAATTTTCCTTCAGTTGGTTCACCTTTAGTGTGGATATGATAATTCATTTAAGAACCACACCAGAAGCAAGGACCAAGGGAAGCTGTGATTTCTTTTCTCAAATCATATATAATCCTCAGTTTCCTTTTTTTTCCCGGCAAGATAGTTCACTTGGCTTTCGATTTCTTTTCTTCTAACAATTCCTGCCTGTTATGTACCAGAATTATGTAGAGAAGCTGTCTAGGGCTGGTGAGAAGCACGTCCGCATGGATCTGGCATTGCCTATTGCTAGAGATGTCGCATGTGCATTAGTGGAGCTGCATTCCAAACACATTATTCATCGCGACATAAAGAGCGAAAACATTTTGATTGATCTGGATAGGAGGAGGCCTGATGGAACGCCAGTTGTGAAGCTTTGTGATTTTGATAGAGCAGTCCCCCTTCGTTCTTCCTTGCATTCATGCTGTATTGCACATGTAGGAGTACCTCCACCAAATGTTTGTGTTGGAACACCTCGTTGGATGGCTCCTGAGGTGTTTCGAGCAATGATTAAGCCTGACATGTATGGGCTGGTGAGTTTCTTCCTCTACCGCTGCATAAACACGTTACTTTTGGATTTTGTTATGTTTGTTGTTTGTTGCTATAAGTCCTTGCGTCATGAAATGTTAAGTGAGGGTTTGGACATACAACATAATAGTCATTGTGACTCGCCAGAATGTCTTGGAATGTTTGGCACTCAAGCTTTTCTTTGGCTGCAGGAAGTGGATATTTGGTCGTTTGGGTGCTTGCTATTGGAGTTATTAACTTTGCAAGTCCCGTATTCTGGGTTGTCAGAATCACAAATTCATGATCTTTTACAGGTGCCTCTCTCTCTCTCTCTCTCTCTCTCTCTCTCTTGATCGATCGATCGATCGAAAATGAATGTGACTTTTGTATGTTGGTGTTGGTTAGTGGGGTAAGGTTTGTGTTTTCTGGGATGGAAGATGGAAGGTGAGTGGATGCCTTTAGTGGCCCTGGTGACGGGGATGATGATTTTGGATGATGGAGTTTCACTGGTTGTCGATCAAGTGCTCTGAGTTGGGTAATGTGGTTTGGTGGTCGAGATTGGAACTGTGATGGGGCGATGAAGGGTGATGGTGCTGGGTTTTAAAAGTGTAGAATTTTGCTCGGAATACTTTGAACCCTGTACACCCCAGAAATGATACACAGATTTTATTCCAGTGGGGGAATGTGTTGTATGTGTAGTCAATTGAGCATATAATATATGCATATAGTCGGGTTAGATGAGGGCAGATAGGAGAAAATAGATAGCAGATTGTGCATGTTGGGCTACGACCCAAGCACACACACAAAACATCACGAGGAATAAAATCAATCACCAACAGAAAAGAACTGGACAGCAGGTTTACAGGGTTCAGTAAGATTGCCTACGTCCATGGTCACATGGCTTTCACAAAATCGGCTAGTAGGTTAATGATGCTATAATTGAGCACCTGGTGATGGGGTGATGCCGTCCAGTGATGGTGGAGCATGTGTGAAAGAGGGAGAACAGTAAGAAAGAGAGGGAAAGAGCTTGTGTGGAAAGGAGAAAGTACTTTTATGGATTTTTCATATCTCTCAGGCAGGGGTGTGAGACACGAGGTTTTTTTTTTGGGCAAAAAACATGATGGGGTTGACTCCCCCGTGGGAGCTATTTGGAATTTTCTTTTATAGTTTTTTATATTCCTGAAAAACTGAACCCATATTGTTGCACCATTACTAATAATATTCTATAATTTAAGCAGATGGGGAAACGGCCACCTTTAACAGACAAACTGGAGGAGGCTTTGGGATCAGCAGATGACCCTGCAATGGCTCAATCCAACACAGAACCTCGAATACCGGAGGTGGAATTAGAGACCACGAGATTTCTCGTTGATATATACAACAAATGCACCCAAAATAATCCAACGGATCGTCCAACGGCTAATAACCTCTACGATATGTTACTTTCTCGCACAAGCTCTTTCATTGGTTCAAGAAGTTTGGAAAGAGAAGAGTAGAGTTGCCATCGAGGTAACACGTTCCTATATTTTTGTAGCCCTAGGATGTTGAAGACTGACATCGTTAACCTTTTATTCTGGGGACCAAGTGTTTGGGTTTTCCCCGGAGTCAGTTGACGCTATTGTACCAGTCATTCCATGTATCGACTTAATTATTCTTTTTACGAGCTTTTTGTCCAGGTGTCTCCATGTATCGTGTCCCTAATAAGATGTTTTGTTCGATTTCAATAGTCTAGGTATCTAAAATATTATGTAGTCATCGATGTATTTCTCATTTGATGCAAGTAGATCTGATTAAAGTGCCAGAGCATTTTGAATTTTACAGATTATTAGTTGGCTTCAATGATTGATTTCAACAGCGAGTTTGTCAATCTTTACTTGATTCTGAGTTCCTCTGTTGTTTCGTATGGTTGCCGTTTCATCAATTTTCAACATGTTGGCTAATGGCTGCTAAAATTGGCAAATATTAAATTCAGGATCATATTTGGAACTTGGTTTGGCATTTGTCAAATCCTGTAATGCCATCCAAAGAATCTCCGATACCTATTACTTTGGGACGTTTCGAGAGAATGATGTGTATTATGAAGAGGGCATTGGGATTTCGTCTCGACTAATCTCTTTGATGTATGCAGAAACCTTGTCCAATATAACATTGACAGGTCTTTTTTTTATTTTTATTTTTTGATCATTGAAACATTGATAGGTTACCAATATGGATTTGTGATTAGGCTGAAGTTTTACATTTTGCATTGAATAAAAATCTTCTCTGTACCACAGTTGTATGGACTGAATGGTGTATTTTGATGGGCTTATTACGGTCTCACTTCGATGATTCAAGTTTTTTTAGACCTCAATATGTGGATTACTCATACAAAAGTTAAATCAATCAATAGTGCATCCTTCAAACACATTTGTCGTTGAACAGACGAACGTCCTGATTTTTGGACCATCCATATTTTTTCAATACAAATGTACTTCCATCAGACACTAAGTACAAAATCAATTTATTAGTTTTTTCGTGGATGATCCATACAAGAGATGACGTATATATTAAGTTTTCTATAATGAGCGGTTCAGTTCATCCCAGTTGTCCAAGGATTGCTCCACACCACACCCCCGAATTGTTCAATGAGTGGATTGCAGGGAAGTTTATTTCTTTATTGTATTTTGGACAGAAATGTCGCATGTAAGATTAAGCATTTTGACTTTTTTAAGATGGCCTTTAGCACTAGTGATGATCACTGTAAGATGGTGTGATAATATCATAATAACTCTCCTCTTCCCAGCCGAAAGGAAAAGATCATGGCAATCTCTTGGCTGCTTGGGAAAAGTAAGAGAGGAGGGAATGAATACCTCTTTTGACAACATTAACATATAGGCCAGTTATGATTTGACAAGATTGGTTTCCGAACCATTTCCCTCACTAAAAATTTCCCTCACTATATATTTCTCTCGATCAGTGCTATAGACACAGATATGCGGACAGACACATGTCGGCGAAAAATACATTCGAAGTCGTCCGACACATCCGTGCTGCACAGAATATACATTAGACGCTTACGCATATTGAATGACTTTACGCATTTGTGTCCGAAATTGTGTTTAGAGATTTTATATCCGAAGCATATTATATTTGTCTTATGGGTTGCTGAATTGTTAATACATGTATCGGTCACACATAACTAGAAAAGGCTACAAGGAAGAAGGGATAGCTACCCAGCAGAGACAGACTTAGTTAATGGGCTGCAGCTGCGTTGCTCCCCCACACCACACTGCCTTTTGTTGCCACCTTTCCCCCTTTCGGTTGTAGCCTATCCAGCTATCCTATATAATGTCACTCACAGAGAGAGAGAGAGAGAGAGAGAGAGAGAGAGAGAGATGAACTTGGGGTTTGTACCCTATAAGGAGCCTAAAAAATTAAAGGCTAGATTTGTAAGCTAGGGTGGTCCAATTCTCAGGGAATGCAGAGAAAGGCTCGAATAACTGTTATTAGTAGACAAACACAAGGAGACTTATAGAGTGGTCCTGTCGTTTGCCTTCACCATAATTTACACTGCTAAATCACTGCAAAGCCAACAATTACTCTCTCTCTGCCATAATTTACACTGCATAAACACTGTAAAGCCAAAAATCTCTCTCACTCTCTCTCTCTCTCTCTCTCTCTCATTAAATGATACTACTATCTGCATCTTTTGGATGGAAGCCGAGGGCTGCAGCACGTAGCAGCTAGCACTCAATCTCACCGTTTAAAAATATTTTGGACGGTTTAAATTTTAAAAGAATTTTTTCAATTTTTTATTTTAAATCGGGACCATTGATTGTTCAGATGAACGGTGAGATTGAGCGCTACTACTACCCCCAATTCGCTTTTGGATGGGTTGATGCATTTGGACCACATGAATGGTAGCCTAGTGACTCATGACTCACTCCCACAGGGTTTGGGTGACCAGGAGGTCACGGGTTCGAATCGTGCTAACGATGTTTTCTCAAACTTGGTCCTTCTACTACGGTCCATATACTAGCCTTTGGTGGTGTAGTAGTTGTTATGGTTTTTTGGTCTCTTCAGAGACCCAACCCAACCCAGGTGTGGAATATCTTTGGTCACACCTACGGTAGGGATGCTATCTCAAGTACCCCCCTCCCTCACCCTTTTAAAACCTAGTAGAAAGCCTTGTCCTAGCCACACAAAAGACGGTAGATGCATTCACGGTAAATAAAAACCTACTAGAAAGCCTTGTCCAAGCTTTAAATAAAACAAAAATGACACAAATATCAGGACACAAATTCGAATACACTAATATTTGTTTGTAATCGTCCATTATTATGTGAGTCCCATACGTATCATGTAAGTTCAGACAGTTGTGTCCTTAGTATTGCTCCACATAAAAACCTACTAGAACGACCTAAATGTTTACCGAGAAAATGGTAGTACATAGTAGTACCGTCCTTTTTTTTCATTGTTGTGGAGCACACAACTTCTCCACTCTAGTACGCGTTACGAGACTACGAACCTAGCCCAAGATACTTAAACCGAAGTTTCTAATAACTCATTCGCGTGTAAGCATAACATACACTGTCACTATCGGGCCCTCTACGATCTCTGCCAAGTCTTTGCCCCTCTACCATACAGTGACAGAGTCACGATTTTCCTCTGGGAAAGTGGGCATGCATGATTTCCTGCCAATTGTTCATATCATGCGTGCTGAATTTTCACATGGTATACTCTCCATAAATCATGACAAATTTTGCGGGTGCTGTATCAATAATCACTTTTGTTGGGAGATAGAGAGATGGTCGGCCCACGTAACGTGTGTTTCGACTACTGTTAGCTGGGAGTACTATGCAACCATGTCACATTGTACTCAGATTACCCCAAAAATAGTGAAACGCATGGCTTCAGGACTACTGTACGTGCCTTTACAAACACCTGTTGATGCATGGAATTCCCTTTGTACCAAAAGTATATGTAGCTATGCATATGCTAAGCTATGAATCAATAATGCAAGAGTTTCTGCTAGAATGACATGCTAGCTCTCCCGGAGGTTTGGATTACGCATTCAGGTCCATTTAGTGGCTGTAGAACTGTTCCTCCATTACCACAAAAAAAAATTTCTATTAGAATCGTACTTGCTCTTCTTGTGGTGCAAATTAATCCCACTTTGGATATACGAATGAGTATTCATGAACGTTGTAATTAGGAAAATACAGAAGGAGATATAAAACACACACAAAATTAAATAAAAATAAAAAATTAAATGTACACATTTAAACACAATAATACTAGATTTACTCGGTGTACTTAATGCGGGATATGTTCCCATTTGTATGTGCAACGGTGAAATCCCAATGTGAGACCAACATTGACATCGGGAGACGAATGCTAGGGAAGCGAATTCGAATGAGAATAGAAACCCCTGTCGTCCTAGCCGTAGATGATGGATACTAGCTAGCTAGCGCCAGGTATTCTGCCGGGAAAGTACAATCGCAATAATCAAACTCTAAGGCAGAATTAATGATTTTATACAATGATGAAGACCAATATAATTCACATAGTGGAAGAAGCTCGAAGAATTGCTACTTGGACAAATTCATCCGTCGTCCACATCTATCGTCAAGCCAACCAAACTACCGACTGCTTGGCCAGACTTAGATCGCAATAGGATCAAAATTTAGTAGATTCTAGCTCTATTCCTTTTGCAGCTAGGGAATTCGCCCTGGTCGATGCCATGGATGTTGGTCATCTTAGGATCTAGTCTACAACTTTTGTAGTCTTTTTGAACGTTTATGTATGCCGTTTATCTGATTTGTTGACTTTGATCATCTAAGTTAATGCATAACTTTCCGTTTGACTAAAAAAAAAGACGACCAATATAATTACATCAAAATTTTCCTACCCCTACAATGTAAAAAGTTACAGGTCCATCAAAAGTTTTAAAAATATGTTCAACAGAAGTTGACTTCTTTCCTTTTTGGAAAAATATAAACGTTGACTTAGTGTCAATATTCGTTTTTGATAACTCCGTATCTGCATTAATGGGACCAATTATTATTAATTAAGACAAATTTCATTAGCGTGAGCCCTAAGGGTTGGTTCGGTTGGTTGGTGAGTTTGTTCTCATACAATTAATTATGATTCAATTTTTGGGGTTAAATCGAAAGAAAATAGTAATTTCTAGTGAATCACCAGTCCCAGCGTGGATGACCTACTTTTGACTGGACAGGATAAGAGATTAGTCAACATAAGCTGCGGACAACCTTGATCGTCGAACCCAAAAAAGAAGAAGAGAGAAGCGGTTGTTTGGGGAACATAAGGATCAAGCAATGGGATATGTTTGGAGAATGAGAAATTTTTAAAAGAGAAGTATGAGAGAGAGAGAGAGAGAGAGAGAGAGAGAGAGAGAGAGAGAGAGAGAGAGAGAG
>BPLS01000622.1:50389-152133 GCA_019656275.1 Rhododendron kiyosumense
AAGAAAACATTTCTTGAAAAAATGTCACTAGAAATCCCTCATGTCTTGTGATGGATCCCCCTAGATTGTTAATCTGCAAGAGCTCTCCCTGACTAGGGTTTTTGCTCTTTCGAACGGATAGGGTTGAAATCTTTCCAACATCTAACATAGCTTCATGCAAGAGAAAAACATGAAGTTAGCATCTTGGCTTTCCATCAGGATGCTAATTAAATCGAAGTATCCAGATATGGTATTGTTGATACAGCTGTACATCAAGGCCATTGAATTGTGTCGGTCAATATATACATATAATCATCGGTCTTGGAACTCCGGAGGTATCGAAAAAATCATGGTCCCCATCTACAGTGGTCCTCACAAGGCATATAACAGTATTGCATTTTCTTTAATAAAATGTTACTGTTGCCGATTAAAAAAAAAACCCAGTATTGCAATATGTCTATTGATTCTTTCTATAAGGACATCTGCTATGATGAGAAAATAATAAAGGAAATTAAGAGCTTTTTTATTTTTCTTGATAACAGGGAATCTGAGATGACACTATCAACTGGGACAACTGGTTTGTCTCATGTGAAGAAGATATCCACAAAAGCATCTTGGCAGATTTTTGGTTGTGACTGGGGTTGGGGTGGTACCACTTCTGCCTCTCCCGTAGTGCTATTTGTCATTTGATCTTAGTACGCCTTTTCTGAACATGTACTCCCCAAGTCCCAAGTTTTCCCACTCTAAAGAGGAAAGGGTTAGGGGTGGAAGAAAAAAAAAAGAGATAAATTGGACCCAAAAAGGGAAAAAAAAAAAAATTCGGGCCAATTTTTTTTTGCTCAGCAAATCGAACCAAATTGGTGATTCGGTTTGGTTTCTGGAGGTAACCGATTTGGTCCGGTTCTCACCACCATCTGGTTAGCAACTGTAAATTGTGCGACCACTATTTGTTTTTTTTTTTTTTTTGCATTTCATATCATTATGATACAAATAAGAAGAATTAGTACAAGTAAAATAATTTCAGTCTCCATTCTTAAATATGTATGCATGAATGATTAATTTTGGATCCCGCACAGTTAGAAAATGTCAATCTATAAAAGTATGAGGAACGTCAGAACTTATTCACTTTGTTGTGGTTAGTCTTCAATTTTTTGTTGAGAAAAGATGAAGGTTGTGGTAGATAATTATACACTGAAATAGTTAATGAAAACTGAAGCAGCTATTGAGAGAATTAAGTTTGAGAAATCAAAAGCAAATTAATCATATTTTAGAGAATTTTTTTACTATGGAAAAATAGTGTTACATAGCTTTGAAAAAAGGAATGCTAAATTGTGCTCTCCCTCCCCTTATGGATAGTTACGTTGTAAGTTTAGAGAGGAACCCTTTAGATCTGAAATATGATTATACATTGTATAGAGAGAAAATAGTCTATGGTGAAGCCCATTTGTAGAAACTAAAATGGACAAACATTGATGTCATTAGAACATTGGAGAATCGGGGACCCTGAAGTGCAGGGGTGCATGTAGTGCGCGATTCAAGCTGTCCCAAAGTGTTCGGATTTGCTAAAAGTATCCTACAGGTAATGTACTTTCTTACTTGTATGAATATTATGTAGTACAGGGTTCCCGGGTCCATGTAAATTCCCACTTCATAGTTTCTACCTTCCTTTGGGCAAAGATTATCCACATTCCACGCACCTTTCACATCCTCTCAGTGTATATATATATACCCATGAAATAAAAAACGTCAGTTACATTTATCTTCTGGATTTTTTCCAAAGTTCTTCAAGTTTGTGTGTCATTGATGAATGTGAAAAGGAAAAAAGGAATCAATTTCTAGGGTTTGTTGCATGTGCCATTAGCTGCACATTTCCATTACAATGGCTTCTGTTGTGTTCAAAGAGCACTGATTTGAGGTTGAAATGTAAATGTTATGTGCTTTCTACAGCCATTTACGTTGAGTCTGAACCGATTGTTATCGGGTTTGGGATCGAACCTTAAACCTTTTTAAGAGTGTTCTCGTACTTTCACAAACTCTCAATTCTACCTATGTATAGCGATTGGACATCTTCGTGGTACATACTTTAGTACTCTTTTTCCGTCATCTAAGAACAACGGCACCGATCATAGACGTACGTAGCTCATATTGAGTGAACCACATAATTTTGTGCTTCTTTTTGATAGTTGGAAAACCTGCGATGGGCCAAAATAGACTACCACAATTAGGGACATAAGTGAGGACTGAGGTAACGCAACACGACTTGTGTACTTAAACACCACAAGTAGAGTGTTGATTTCCAAACCAATCATGATTAGCTCGGTTTGTCAGAACTCCAACATCTTGGTAGGAGGTCAAGAATTCAAATCTTCCCAATTCCCACCTATAGACATCGTGTTTTCAGTTCGATACACTTTGATACTTGTATATATTTTCCTACCACTCGTTATAAAAAAAAAAAAAAAAAAGTTGATTTCCTGGTAGTTGTGGCTAAAGAGTGAAGATCTTTTAAGGATTTGGGTCAAATTGAACAAAAATGATACTCACACAACAATCTAAACACAACACCAAACACAACATCTCATATGCATGTGAGCTCCACACATGCTACTATGTGTGGGCTCCACATGTATGTGAGAGGTTGTATAAATTATTATGTTTGGATCGTTGTGTGAGTAGCATTGTTGAATTTTTTGGATCATCAAAATTAATAAATCATTGTGGATTTTCTTCCCCAGCTTGGTTTTCCACGTGATTCAATTACTGTCTACAAATGTTTACTGAACTTATAAGATGTGGCAAAATATAAAAATTTGTGAGATTGGGATGCAGCACTAGGTTTGGCCGTTTGGGGTTTGAGGCCGAGCACCCTCCCAAAATACAATTCCTTTCTCCATATTCGGACGTAGGCAATTGTCGAACCACCTAAACACCGTAGTCTCTCTGTTTGTCTGTGAGCATTTACTTTTTTGATTCGTGTTGTGCTTACGACGGGAAGATGCATTCCCGGATGTAATAGCCCGAAGCATAGGGCTTCTAGTCATTTGCAGAATAACTCAGTAAAATCAAGATCAATCAATAGGGAGCTCGAATATAGCTTATTTGGATTGTAGGCTTTATATAAGGTTTTCGGCATTTGAGACGGCCAACTGTCGGTTTTGCTTTAAAAAATGAAAAACTATTGTAAAAAGACTAGAAAAGAGGTTTGAACTTAGATAAAACATGCGGCAAGATCTAGGAGCTCAAATCGCCCTATGACTTAGCCATTTTAACCGTTTCTTTCTAACAACTCCAAGTCAAGACGTACGTAGACAATCTTAACCCGAAACACTCATCGTTAAAAGCTTAGCATAATCATGATATTAGCTCGGACATGACTTAATCTCATTTAGAAGACATTTAACTCAAACGCTGGGAGCGTTAAAAGCCCTAGGCCCTGTGTGCAAAATAAAGGTTAAAACTCCGGGTAACACACAGTCAAAGAAGGTATTAACCCTTTGGTTTGGCCAAAAAATTAGAGTTTAAGCCCTTACCTTACTAAAATCATGATCAAGTCATAGAAAAACCATTAAAACAACTAAGTCATGGGAGAGAGATCACCCCATGACCAAGTCTAGAAGACTACTCAATCATAGTTAAAAAACAAGACATAGCATAGAAATAAGACAAGTTATTTAACCGTAGGAAATGAAAATAAACTTGATATTTAGGAAAATCTAATCCGTAACTACAACATTAATAAACGAGAAAACAATAAACAAACTAAACTTACTTGAGTTCTTAAGGAAATTACTTGAGAAAAGCTTGAAAGTTATGGAGATTTCCTAAAAAGCAAGAAAGACTTGGGCCTAAATCTAACTAATGGTCCTCCTTCCCATAAATGGCATACACCCATATATATATAGGGCCTAAAAGATGGGTTACAAAGGACAAAAGACCCCCAAAAATATTCCAAAAACTTGCCAAAAGTGAAATTTTTTCATAAATGGAAGGTTGAAAAAGTTAACAAAAATCTGCATAATTTCCAAGCAGTACCGGTACTGGCACTTCCTCAGTACTAGTACCAACATTTTTGGATGTTTTGGACAACTTCTGAACTGCCAATACCGGTACTGGGAAATTCCTAATGTTGGTACCCGCTGGGCAAATTTTTTGGGCAACTTCACAGGCTCACTCCGGTCACTCTCGAACTCGGATTTGGGTGTTCTTTGAACTGTTGGAAAGCTTGTTGAGTTGGCTTTCTAACCTAAGTGGTTTGGATCAAAAATAGTTTGTACATCAAAAGTTATGACGATTCTACCCTCAATTGGTCGGAAGATGAATTGCTTTGGTAATATACTCACATGTCCTTCAATTCCCTTGACCCTTGGATAACCCGAGCAACCTCCAATCCATCTCTTCGAGCACCACAACGGGGTGGCACGTGACTTTGAGTACTTGGTTGCACCTGGAGCATTTCTTGGTATTCAAACGCGCCTTATTTATACGAATTACCTGAAATACACAAAAATCTATCTCACGTGCAATACCGCATAAAAACGACAACACATATGTACAAACACAACATATTAGACAACTTAAGCACCAAGAATATGTATTATTAGGTGCTCATCATGTTGACAAGAGTCCAAACGAATCGGAAAACTAAAAAAGTGAAGTGCAAAATTAACAAATGCGAAAAAAATTCAAATAAGGACAACACACACCAAAAAAGTCCTAAAAATCCTCAATGGAACACCATGTATCTCTCAATTGCAAGAACCTAGCCAAGTTTACGAATAAGTACATTTCTAACTCTCCAAACATGAACCGATCAGGAATGGAATCAAAATTTTACTGTAGCAGTGGTGAAATGTATACTAAAAAAATAAAAAAATGCATTACAATATTAATAGTCACCGGCTCTAGAAAAAATTAAAATAACATAAAAAAAACTATAGTAAATCATATTTGTCATTTGCATATATGGAACACAAAAAAAGACTTAACTTTAATTTTGGACATCGATAATGCCACTCCCTAAATTTATAATGTCACTTCCTAAATTCCTATATGGATTTCCTAAATTTATAATGCTACTCGACTGCACTCCCTTTTTGGGAGTGGTATTTTATATTTGGGGAGTGGCATTATAATTAAATTTCCTTAATTTTTTAGGTTAAGTTGTTTTAGGGTTAGAGTGTGGATTTTTTTTAATTACACATCATCATTTATATTATTTCACTTTGGCCCATTAAATTTAGTTTTGGAATACTTTTTTGGGTCTCCTTTCTTGAAAAAAAAATAGAAGATTTATGATTAGTATATAATAAAAAATAAGGAAAAAAATTTAACAGTGGCGAGACTATATAAATTAGGGATTGAAAAAAATCACATATAATAATTGCATTTTTTAATATTCTTGTCATGGCGGCCACCACTACTAGACCCCCTATTTCCATCCTTGAAACCGACCATTCATGTACCAAGTGCTTGTATCTATTATAGTGATAGGTACAAAAAGGATCAAAAGAAGTGTATCATGCATGCCCTTCATTTGCTTCATAGTACATTTTGTAAGTGCCCTTTCCCACACATGTCATAAACATTCGACTATGATAAATTAGGGTTCCTGATTTTTTTTACTAAGTTTGTCATTAGAATGCCACAATATATATTCGCTGGAACTCGATTTCGTAAAACATCAGATATACCGTAGAAGATGTGGCAGTCGTAATATAATTCGTTCATTATTGATCGGATGAGATTATTCATACTATAGAATTACATATTTCTAAGCATTAGTCTGACTGATAAAACAGGGTTTTGATCAGTCCCTTCTGATTTTCATTGATGCATTAATCTATTGAAATTCCTTCAGTGAAGAAAAAACTAATTCTGGGAATATGGAACGGAGCATATTTTCATAGTGTGAGAGAAACAAACCAAACTGAAATACCGAAAATTTATGGCTTATAAGCAAAAATTCAGACCTGTTGTAATCTCTTTATTCAATGAAGCTTATAAATTTTTGCTTTTCCAATAAAAACGGTGTTAATTAGTATGTACATTTTGCATATAGTTGTCGAAAAATAAAGGAATTTGATTGTCAAAACATGAACTATAGATGACTCCCATGTCACATTGGCTGAGCAAGGCACATATCTAGGATAGGTTCCCTGCTCCATAGTCAATCTGTTTCTTATTTGTCTCTTCGCGGGAGAGAGGCCGTCTCCGTCCTCAACCTCCACTTCTGACCAACTTAGGTGCAATCTCAGTTGGCCTGAATCTTTGCTCACTTCAAGTGTTTATAATAGGCATGATCGCCCTCCTCCAGGCGCAACACCACTAATATACCTCAAAAAAGCAATCCATGATATAGATAGAATGCTATAGTAACAAAGAAACTGGGTTACCTATTGTTTAAAGTTAACCGAGCTTTCATGCATGGGCCAAGCACTAACCCAAAGGGCTAGCCCGGTACCTGCCAAGGGGCTGTTTGGTGTGGAATTTAGAGACCGCAGTCGCTGCCAAGCCACCTTGCATACCTATCCACCCCACCAACAAGAGCTCACTAAGAGGCCGGGTTGGATATAAAGCTATTTGTCACGGGCCAGGCTCGAACCGAAAGATTAGCCTATTGGGCAAAGCTACCTTTTACCTGTTTACACGACACATCCCAGTGCTATCCAATGTGAGATTGAGAGGCAGTGAGTGAGTCAGTGACAGAGAGCTTTCATTCTGATACTTGTGGCCGATAACCAGAAATCCCATTAATGATTTCAGCATATAAAGAACAAAGAATAAAGCTATGAACTTTCTCCTACTTTTTTCCCATTGTACAGGTCAATTGAGCATGTCTTGGGCTTCGAATTCGACTTGGAGTCTTCTTTTTTGGCTCAATAAATGGTTAGGAAGGGGCGACTAACGTATTGCCCCCCTTTAAGCATGACTACAGGAGCTCCTAACCATTGAGAAATTTTCGACTGGAGGTGCACTTGCGAGGTGGCCACATTCTGGAGGGGACAACCCATTACCACAGTCACACAAGCAACGTTCGGTTCATGAGGAGTACTACCAGAAAGTTGGTTCAAACTCACAACCACATGGAGAAGAGGAAGTAGAAGTTTCACCCCACCCCTTTGCTAACTCGGCTACCACCGTGGTACTTTCAACTTGTAGTTACATAAGGTTGACGGTATTGAAACTTTTTCGTTGCAGAGGCACTATTGCAAACCAATTAAGTGATCATTCTTTCAACATTATATCGGTCCTAGCTTGGGGGTTTTTTTTTTATTTTTTATCAGAATCCTAGCTTGTTCATTTCATTCTTTTTCCTCTTTTCAAGGTCTTTTCCCTATTTGTTTAGTGTAACACATGTTGCGCAATTATAGAATTCTACTTCTAGAAACATTCATCGAGAGGCATTACTTAAGTAATCATGCTCCGAAAGAAACTAAAGCTCTTGCTCTTATATAATCACTGATCTAGATTGTAAACACTGCAACTGCACGAATCATCATCCAATATACAAAGTGGCCACTATCAAATCCCTATATTTTCCCTAGCAGTAAAACATTACTCTTTTTACGTTCTCCTTCAGAGCTGGTAATGGCCGTACACCAGACTCTCTATTAGCATGGGTATTCTTGCCAACTTGACTGCCACCACCACTATTCTCTTGCATATCTGGTTCCATGTAGAATCTGGCTCTAAATGCCGCTAAATGAGCATAATATGCAGGTGGTACTGCACATACATAGCAAAAAAATTCGTCATTGAGTTGATATATACTGATATTAACAAAAAGGGTTGAAATATAATGGTTTCCGGGTATGATTTGAAATCACATATGCATAAAGTATTTTGGAGTATGATTTGAAATCAAATCTGCAATGGGTATTTTGGACTTTCCGTTTGTAATTTATTCTATCAATCTTACTGCCAATGTTTTCAAATCAGGATACTTTATCATGTATCATTTTTTCTCTTATATAGTTCATATCAAGATACGTATCATGTATCTTGTATCTTGACATACGTTTGCTTGCTAGAAGAGTAGGAGTTCCTATTGTGCAGTTGGACAATATTTTTGAAAGAGGGAGAATACTAAAGACAATAGTGAGAAGGAGAGTATTTATATTGCACTTGAACTTAAACTTTTTGTTCAAAAAAAAAAACTTAAAACTTTTTTTTTTGGCTTGGTACAAAATGGTTAAAACTCATCCCTATTTGTACTACTCTATGGAAGACTCTAATACAAAGATATTTTCATACAACTTACTCTGAGGTAATTCTAGAATTACTCATGAGACTGATTCTCACAAAAAACTCCAGATATTTCACAACGGTATTCTAGAGCATAAGATATTTGGATTTTGTCAATTGGAATTTGTCAAAATACTAAATTTTGTTTATGTTTCAACAACGTTAATCATAATTAAAATATAATTAAGAAGTAGATACGCCTAATAACACCGAGAAACTAAGCTTACATTTAAAAAAAAAAATTAAGATGCAAAAATTTCAAGTGTCTCAACTGGGCCCTATTACATTAAAGTTTTATGTTCCCTTTGCTAGGAAAAGAAAAGTAAGACAATACAATCGAAGTGTTCTATCAAAGGGTTTGAAAGATGCCATAATTAGATCAAACAGCTTAGATTAATGCATTTGGGGTTCCGCTTCTTGAAATAAGGTCCAACTTCTTTCGAATAAGTAATCGTAGGATACGTACAGAATTAGAATACGCGCATAAATCGTAGGATATGCGGTAGGTTTTTAACAAATATGCTTACTGCTGTTTCTGCTTCCTCAAGAAGTATGATTTGAAATAAAGACTTACCAACTGAGACGGAGCGAGTGCACCTTGCATATGTGTAACACAGATTATTTGTCAATGATTGAATTCCATCTGCTGTAAAATTGTTCTCATCCCACAAAACATGGTAATGAGCAGGCCGACTTGTACCCTGATACGTTATAGTCATAAATGAAGGAAACGAAATCAGTAGGTAACTAAGGAGTGGACTGCATGAAGCAAATATCCCACATTTAGTTTGGAACACAAGGCAATTTTACGGACATAGGTCCGTGGGAAAAGTCAGTGATCAATCCAAGTATGTTTTTCCATTTACAGACAAGAAATGGAAGAAACCATCTTCTGATAGCGACAAAATTACACACATTCCTGATCCGAATTCAGCCCTAAGGTCCTTTTCCCAGGCCATGGATGGAAGCAAAGTTACACGATATCAGGAGCCAATGGACCCAAATATTTTCTTGTTTCCCTTGTCATAAAAATCTTGTGGTAGGGATTGCCAAATTTTAGCCTCTCCCAGCCACGCCAAATGAGCCACATTCTAGGACTAGTAACTGCACAGTCAAAATTCAAGAGGTTTTATCTTTCAAGATCAGGACGAAGATGTTTGTTTGAGTACCAAATCATCTAGCTAATAAGTAACAGGCCTTTTTATTCCACCCGAACTGTTGGTTTTTCCTCATTTCCCGTAAAGAAGAAACACGAGACTGATGTCTCTCTTCCTTCCCTATACAAAGTAAAAAGGGCAATCAAAGTTTTCACCTGAATCCCGGCATGACTGCAGAGGTAGAAGTCAAATTCTGTTGGATGACAGATTTTAGAATCAACCACAGTGCCTGAGAAGAAGAAAATGCATAAATATTCAGATAAATTTAAAATGACACAAATATTCCATTTAGCGCAGCAATAGAACTCAGTTTTCAATGAAAATAACACTTTACCAGGTAAGATGTTTCCACTCTTGTCAGTGCTGCTACGGTCCCTATGATTGTTAGGAAATAATCTGGTGTGATGCCGTTTTTGCACCACAATGAAGGTCACCGGCGGTTGATAGTTCGGTTCTAATGAAGCACAAGCCTAGAAAGGAACCAAGGGATTGGGACAACAGAAATTTTTAATTTGTTTTACATCCGTATCAGGATAGTAGGCCAAACAAGATAAGACAAGACGAACCTTCCTGATTGCATCCAACTCGTAAAGCAGGACTTGATAAAACTGTCCTTCACTCACACCATCCCTGCTCGATTTATTCTCCAATTTAAAACATAAAATATATTGACGGAGAAAAGTTCACAACATATAATGGATACATTAATATGCATTTGACAATCATAAATGATGCCTGAGCATAAAGCCAAGTATCTTTGGAGACACCTAGTAAGCAAGCACAAAGTACATGCCTAAATCTAATCCCTATGAACCATGTTTTGCAGCAATAAAATCACGTTAGAATCTTTGCACCAATAGTCTCTTTGAAAGGTTTGCTTATGAGACGTAACAATCAGGCCCACATCTTTTCAGTGCCTACTGTCTAGGAACTTGACAGAAGAGAAAATGAAAATAGTGTCAATTATTTTAAAAGAAATCTTTATAAGTGCAACCTTGAGACTGCCCGCATCAAGAGCACCGGAAAGATACTCATCAGTCAATGCAAGTATGCAGTATTATAAAGTGTACTAGGATAAAGAAGCATGAGATAGAACAATGCAATTCCAATTCCAATAAATACATGATTACGGATTACTATAATTCTAACCTGTAAAATATAATCCTCAATGGCTTCTGCCCTGTTGCCTTACGAAATGACACCAGAAGATCCCTACACAAACAGAAATTAATGTAAAAATAAGTGCCAGAAAAGAGACGAGAACAAAAATTTCTATGAAGAAACCCGTCAAAGAAAAAGAAATAAACCATACCTGATCATGCCACCACTAACTGTGCCTCGGACAGGATCATGCCAAGTTTTGTACAAGTCTTGTATGAGTTCCTGTCTATGAGCTTGGGCACAAACCAATCCAGCATACTTTGTGACTTCAGGCCAATCCTGAGAAGCTACTACCTACAATCACCACAAATCCATCAGCAACCAAGGTTCTTCATGATAATCTCCGAGGTGTTAGAGGGATGTAATAACAATCAAATTTCCAGTTAAGGAACTATACAGCAGCTATTGAGGGACTGGAGTCCTCTCCATTCTCTGGGTGAGTCACATCTGCTCCAAATATAATTGTTGGTATGTCACTAACTAACGGTATTCTACAGCTGATGGCATCCAAAAGAACTGTGTTTCGACCACCCATCTGCACCAACAACGTAAACTATTCCAATGTCAGTAACTAATAAATAATCTGTGCATGCTATAAGAAAGAATAACAAGCTCAGGAAAAGGACAGCTATCATGAATAACGGGAAAATTAAGAAATACAGAAGGGTAATCCCCATGTCTCCCAAGCTGACAATTTCACCCAAAATTAATGGAACAAATTAATGGTATTAGATAACTCTTTGCGCAATCATATCACACCTTAACATTGATTTTCAATGACACGTTAGCCAGGTATTGCTTGCTAATCTTGAAAACATGTTTTGTCAGACAGCATTGTGATATCAAACCAAGTTCGGTTTCACATATTCGCTTTATATCACCTGAAAATGGAGAATCAATTCAAGTTCAAAATGTCAATTAAGGACTAAAATCTCCAATTTCAGACAACTCGAATTAAGCAAGGTCATACCATATAGGGATCCGTTGTTGTCTGGCAAAATAGCTAAAAGAAGCTCCAATTCTTTTCCTTTCAGTTTGTTCATGCTTGCATGATATACATGCTTCAATGCTTTCTCTACTTGCTCTGGCTTGGCATTGTAGATTGGAATCACAGGTTCTGGATTGAATTCCTGAAAACAGAAGATTACAACTCAACTCCAGCACAAAACCAGGAATTGTTTGATCTAAAGTAACATGGAACAGATGCGTTGCATACCATGCCAGACACTTGACACATTAGAGCCAGTTCATTACAAAACCCCCGAGCAACACTCTCTTGCACACTACGTGAGAAGTTGATGCATGCCCATCGGTTGACTGTCATCCCATTAATCATTTTCTGTAATCAACGGTGAGAGTTCAATAAGTGGATAATGCTAAGAATGAACAAACCACTGTGGTCGCACTCAAAAAACTTTGGAGCAAACTATGGGAGAAAACTAAAGAGTAAGTTAGACACATAAATTGAATCGCAGTTGAGATTTTTTGTTGATTATGAAGGAGATGGAACAATAAATGTATGTTGTAAATTTCCTAATAGAAGTTATATAACTCAACGAGAAAAGGGGAGACAAATTTAGCATTACCTTGTTCATCATATTCCACTGACCAACTTGAGGCAAACAATCCTTTTCCTTCCCAGTTTCATGATATTTCAGCTGCAGAGGAAGATGGTACTATTAGTAGAACACTCACACCTAGTTAAGAATTCATTTGAAGTATGATCTTACCCAAGGAGCAGGGAGTACTCGTGCCTCCACAGAAGCTAGTTTTTCGCTGATCTTGATTCCAAACTCATTAGCATATGGGTCTTGATCATAAGCATTGTGTTGAACCGTCTAAGAGCACAAAAGAGGAGAATCAGTTGCTCAAGCTTAGTCAACTTCCAAAAGAATCACTAAAGTGAAGTCGAGAAGAACCATGCTCTCTCTTCAACTGTACGAGGCCTTCGATTGGATATAGAAATTTCAGATTCTTTTTTTGATCCACACAAGAAGTTGTAAATATATTACAGCCGAATTGGTAATGTCATATTCTTCTAGAAGGTACTAATTTACATATGCATCAGCAAAGGACAAAACCAATTCCGTTAACATCTCTCAGACACCAAGGGGAAACAGAAACTGCGGAAGCCAATCAGGACCGTAACACCAAAAGTCTACCTGCAATATGTCATTTTCTCGATCCCTTGGCCTCTGGCATGTGACTTTTAGAAGAGCTGTAATTTGCTTCTCATTCAACCTTTTGGTGTATCGCTGCCCCTCAACAATCTTACAGGCCTGGCAAAGGAATATGTTTAAGTACCACACGATATTTTTAGAAGGAGAATACAGTAAGTCAAATGGTAGAAATTCGAAACACGTAGTGAGCATTCACCTCCATAGGCAAATAGTTTGCCTTCTTCTGGTTTCCTACTTGAAGGCAAGGAAGATGTGTATGTTGAATTGTGAAGCCATACATTTCTTGAAAGTATTCTACTACTGACTTCATGGTTGAGTTGTCATCAACAGGAAAGCTGAAGGATATGACATTCAGTTTTCAGACATTTAGTAACAATCCTCGGGTTGCATTTGGATCTTGGATTAGTGGAGGTAATTGCAGAGGAGAAAGAAAAACAAAGGGAAAAAAAGAACAGAAATTCTCTTCGCAAATTGCTCACTTTCTTTACCTTTCATAACTCATAAGAAACCACAAATTAAAGATTCAAGCACAGCCTTAGAGAAGAGAAACAAAATTGTAAATAGTTTGATTCTAGTTGAACATGCTAAAAGAACAAGAAGGAGGAAATTAGTGACTAAGATACCCCACAGCCTATGCAGTATGTGGCTATCAAATAGACTGAGCAATGAAACAGGATTTTTGCAGCAACTCCCATTAGTCGCAAGTAAAATGACCTTTTTATTTTCATTACTGTAGTATAACCCCTTCTTTTCTTAGCATGGACTACAATACAAATTAGATAACTTAGAATCCAGAAGAAAATTATGTGCAGAGACATAGAGAGCTCACACTAGTTCTCTTGTGGGTTGAGAAGTTAATCCTGAAACCCGGTACTTTCTCCGGACATTACCCCTATGTGTTACTTCGACTTTCACTCCTCTAAGGCCCTTCTTGATCTGATACAGATTTCAAGGAAAATTCCAGATCCAATAAATTACGAGGTAAATAAATCTAGCCCATGCCACCAAAAACAGATCACTACCTTTACACGGTCAGCATCAGACAATGGCCTCGAGATCACATCTTTTCCTAGAAGCTGGGCAACAAACTCTATTACAGGGAGAGCCTCAATAAAGGCAGCACAAGCCATATCTGTAAGATGAGGTAAAAAGAGTGATCCGTCAAATTATTAAGAAGAAGAAGACTGATAACCACATAAATTTTTTGCACAACAAAATTGGAAATACAGTATCCTTACCAATATTAAGGGATAATCCCATCTGGGTAGGTCTAATACTCTGGTAGAATCCACACCATGATTCCAAACCCTCGCCAAGCCTTTGTGGTTTCCGAATATCTGGTGAAACAAAGGATCTCCCGACAGGGCAGTACCTTTTAAAAGTGCATTATGTGGTTCACAAGATATCAGTTTGGGCTGATGGAATCGATAGAGTTCACTTTTTACATGTTCCCAAGTGCATCAGAAATCATACCTTTTTGTTGACAGCTCCCTCAAGACAATGTCGAGAATTTGAAGAGCTTCTTGCGGAGCATCAACACGCTTACCCGCAAGAAATTGGCCCAAATGATGCATGTTTGCCCTTGCAACATACTTGATGATCACTTTGTACTCCCTCTCTCTTCTGGAAATTTGAACAAAGATTTAGTTAAAACAAGTTCCGTAGAATTACAGAAGACAATTGTTTCGTTGCCATTTCAGACTTCGTTTTCCATAAAATTCCCGGAAACTTGATTAATTGATGGATTTCAAAAATTGCTTTTCAAGTATTCTTTTATGAAAAAGAACCCATTTTTGACGAGACGTCAAAATGACACTTCCCATTGTCGACAAAACTATTTTCACTCCTAGATAAACATAATATCACCTATGAGTGTTTACATATTAAAAGATAATTCCGAGATGTGTTTTGAAAACCTGATTCTGAGACAACAATGGAACAGTCGAGATATTAACACTTTCGCATTTACATGTGTTGTGATGTCTTGCATATATTCTCGCGAGTCCAGTCTAATTATTTGAAAGGGTAACTGGGTAAGAACTAAGAACTCCAACCAGTATAGAGAGAATGGCAAAAATAATTACCACAATCATATTTTGGTAAGAAAGAGCAATAAATTCTTACTTAGGACCATTGATTCCATCCTCTTCATCAACAAGTTTAACGTTGAACTCCTTCCTAACAAAGGGCAGCTCACCGGCTGTGTAAAGACTCTTTCTACCATCATAAGCTGGCAATCTCTTCCCCAAGTCAGATTCTTTGTACACTTTCACCAGTTCTGCTATGATAGCTCGGTTCACGGTTCTCGATACTACTTCTGGAGTTATGGTAACCTTTTTGAGAGTAACAGGACACAGCAATAAGAACAATTTAAAATACCCGTAAATGCTAGAATTTAGCAAAGGACAAAGATAAAGCAGAAGACCTGTCCCAATTTTATCTGCAAATTTTGTAGAGGAAAACAACACCCAAAAAAACTGAATAAAAAAATTAGTACGTTTGTAGTATGTTTAACAGGTGTGTTTCTTAGTGGAAATCCAAGAAAGAAGATAGATGGCATACGTCATACTGGGTCAAGTCCTTGTTTGGTAACTCTGCAAAGAAATGGTTGGCCTTCACAACACATTTTGTTCCAAGTTGCCCAAACCCAGGCCTAGGAGCAAAATTCAAAGACTTTCTTGAACAAGGAAAACCCAAACCCATCTCCACTTCACATGAGTTGCCATTGCTCCCATTCTCAACTGACCCATTCGGTATATCAGCTTCCACATCTCCGGTCAGCTGGCCGGGACCCGCCTTATGCTCTCCGGTGCAAGGCCGCGAGCTGGGCCGCATAAAAACGTCAGCTTGGTCCGATTTCCGGCCGCCTCTCCTCCTCCTCCTACCTCTATTCCTTGAAGGAGGTGAGGTCTGGTTATGGAGTTTAGTGTTTTGGGGTTCTTGGGCTGGTGGGCCTTTTCCATTTTGGGCAGCTTTGGAGGGTTTCTGAACTTCATTCATGGTGTTTTGCAACTGGGGTTTGATCACAATGTGTTTTTCTGAGCTCTCTTTCATCTGCCTCATAGGCATGATGATGATGTGATGAACAGTTTTGCTTACTGAAACAGCTTTGCCAAGACCCAAAGACTTGTTCAAAAGATATTTCCTTCACCAAATGGCACACACAAACAGCTGTCTCCTTCCCAAATCTTCACTCTTTTGCCATTTTTAGTTTGTAAGGCTATTTTACAGGAAAACCAGAAACAGAAACAAGGAAATATGTCAGCAAAATGACCAAAAAAGAGCGAAAAGATACACATATGGAAACAAAGAAGACAATGCATCAAAGTTCCACACTTAAAATCAGAAGGGTACAGTTCAAAAAATCAGCATTCATTACAGTACCACAAGGCACACAACCATTACTTCTCCTAAGCAAAATAGAAAAACCAACCTCTCATATTTGATTCAACAACTCAACCAAACAAACCCCACAACCAGAAACTAATAATAAAATAGAAGAATCAAGTACCCATTAAAGCAAACAGATTGAAAGGAGAAAAACCCAAATTTCCTTCCCAGCAGAAATCTTTTGTGGACTGGGAAAAGAAAACAAGTAGATAGAGACAAAAATTAGGCCATTGCCCAAAAAACAAACCCTCTTCGACACTTCTGTTGGAATTTCAAGACCCAATGACCATGGATCGCCAAGACAAGAACCTAGATACAGAAACAAATGTTTATTTAGTATTACATTCAGATAGTGGAAATACCCAGAAGACAAAAGCATTATTTCACAGTGTCCCCAATCCAAAACAGAAGATCACAAAATAGAGGATAAAGGCCAAGTTAATAAGACACAACAATCACATATACATACATATGTGGAAATGTGAAGCCAATATATGACTGCTCAAGAAGTGAATAAAAACACCTAGGAAAAAAACAAAAGGCCTAAGTCCCTAAGTAATAAAGTATTCAAATGCAAGGGTAATGTAAGCTTTGAAAAGTGACAGTAAAATCACCATCTCAAGATAACCCAATTTCACTGCTACATAGAAAGTGACTTGAGAAATGAAAATACACCCAGGAAAGGAACAAAGAAAAGAGTTGAACTCACCAACTTAACACAGTGACCGTTGAAACAGAGAAGGGCTTTTAAAGACCAAAAAAAAGATGAGAGCTTGAATCCATCAAAGGAATCGGCTTTAATCGGAACCTCAGATTCAGAAAGTGGAGGTATAAAAGACGGGTTTGATAACTTTAGTTAAAGTGCGTGTTGGTTGACTCGAACATTTCGATTATAAAAAAAAAGTTTTTTGATGGGTTGAGATTCAGACCGGCGCGAGGAGAGAGAGAGAGAGAGAGAGAGGGGGGGGGGGGGGGGGGGAGAGAGGGGGCAGAGGATGATAATGATGATGAATCTTTATACACGCATGCAATTTGCTTTTGGTGCTTTCTTTATCACGTGTAAAAGGCTAGTAAAGGACCTGCCCCTGTTTTTGCTTTTTCTGTTTTTTTTTGTTTAAAAAAACTTGGTCTGTTTCTCTGTTTCTCTCTCCTAAGCAAATCCCATCTCTCCAAGGCATAAACACCTCTCTCCCTCTCTCTCTCTCTCTCTCTCTCTCGCTCGCTCTCTCTCCTAAAACCTTGTTAGTTCTTCCCTCCTCCTCCCTTTGGGCTCTGGACCAGTGCCTCGGGGACTTTAATCTATGCAAATGGAGAGAGAGAGAGGGAGAGAAAGGAGAGAGAAGGGTATAGACTATAGTCCAAAAGAGCCCACAGTGGATTAATATTAAAAGCAATCATACACAGAAGAAGAATAATTCGAACTTGCAGTCCTCTTCCCTGCAGACATCTCAATACATGCTCTCTCCCTCTCTAGATTTCTCTCTCTCTCTCTCTATATGAAAATTTTTACAGTAATTTTATTTATTTTTTGCTCTAACCCCAAAATCAAAATTTTTGCACTCACCCGTTTTGTTTTGTTGATTGGGAAAGGTGTAACGGTCGACTGAGACGCTGTATGCCGAACCGGGTCCGCTTTTCATTGGCCACAGCGTATGCCTCGTTTCTGTTCTCAATTTTTGGTCATATATTTACACGAATTTCTTTACATCACTTTGTAATTTGTGTGAGTCACACGCATGGATGGTAGGGTATGCACACGAAGTTTGTGCAAGCCGATATATCATTCTTTGCTTCTCGGCCATGTTTCCAGTAGCAATTTACAAAAAAAAAATGTAAGCGTTTTTAGTATATTATTCACACAAATTAACAAGTTTTGACATTTTATCATCTTGTTCTAACTTGTCAATCAAAAAAAAAATTGATACAATAACTCTAGCCACAAATTTATCTACAATTTATTTACAGTCGAAAATAATTTGAAATTTTTTAACAATTTATTTACTATCGAAACAGTCGTATGTGTAGACAGTAATCATCCACAGACAGGGCCGGAATGGTTTGATGACGATCATATGTTTCGCGTACTACCGAGCTGATGGTGTGCTATCATATCTGATCTGATGTGCGGGAGATATGTTTTTAGTTTGGACAGTATGGGTCCAAAATCATCACAGTGATGGGGGATACACAGCAGAGATTAGGTGGGTTTTGGAGTAGTGATGGAGTATAGTAACAATGTGGACTAAGGGTTATGTGGGTCCTACTAAAACTGGTTCACAGGTGGGTCACCCAGGACTTGGCACGTGGACAAGACCCGGAATTTAGAAGAATTGCTCTCTCATAAGTTTTCGGTTTATAAAACTTCTCGAGTGTTATCAACTCAATAAGGCTATGTTCCGGAATACCTTCTTAAAAAATAAGTACTTATTTCACATTTTCAAACTCAAAAATAATGTAAATGAAAAATAATTTTTCAATTTTTTTTGCACCGTATTAAAGATCTCAATGAGATCTATCAAACAAGATCCATAGTGATAGGAAAATTATTTGCGTAAGCACATGATTTTTAAGCTTGAAATTGCCTTCTTAAAAAATAAGTTCTTATTTGGGGTTCTGGAACACACCCTAAGTGTCATTCCGTACCAGTTATCCTACTAACACGGTACGTATCAGTACCGGTGAGATACCGTTAGGATGTATCGCAATAACTTTTAATTTTTTACACATCAAATAATTTAGTATAATGAATAAATTTATTTAAAAGTATTCTGGTACCATCCAGTACTACAAGAAGAAAATAAATTTAGACGTGATCCGATATTGTTCGGTATTGACCCTTATCGTGCGGTATGGACCATTATGTCGGTCTTTGAGTCGGAACGAAATTAGAGGTGTAGAATATCAGATTTGGTCAATATCAGTACGTACCGGCTGATACAGTACGGGATTCAAAATCTTGATACGTACAAAGCTTTTCTCCCCCTTTAATTAGGCTCTATGCAAGTGGAATTGAGTCCCAAGGTTGGACACGGGGGCTCTGCTGCCCGGATGGGGGCAGTAGCCCCTACCCAGGCCAGAAACGGCGCCGTTTCATTAAAAAAAAAAATTCATAACCACCCATTTGCAATCCTATGAAGCAGAAACGTGATTATGAGAGCCTTAGAGACAAAATTTGATTATGTCTCTTTAGAATAATATGATCAAAATAATAAGATCTTCACACCCGTTCAAACGGATTAAAAATTGGAGCACTTAATTTTTCATTTAAAAAAAAAATTCAAACCACCCATTTACAATCCTATGGAGTAGAAACGTGATTATAAGAGCTCTAGAGACAAAATTTGATTATGTCTCTTTAGAATAATATGATCAAAATAATAAGATCTTCACATCCGTTCAAACGGATTAAAAATTGGAGTACTTAATTTTTTAACTATATTTTTTAATAAAAGAATGGTCTCAAAAAATTAAGTGCTCCAATTTTTAATCCGTTTGAACGGGTGTGAAGATCTTATTATTTTGATCATATTATTCTAAAGAGACATAATCAAATTTTGTCTCTAAGGTTCTCATAATCACGTTTCTGCTTCATAGGATTGCAAATTGGTGGTGTAAATTTTTTTTTTTTAATGAAACGGCGCCGTTTCTGGCCTGGGTAGGGGCTGGGTAGGGGCTACTGCCCCCATCCGGGCAGCAGAGCCCCCGTGTCCCCCAAGGTTAATCAAATGTGCACATAAGTTGCCCCGAATACTTGAAAAATGATGGATCCAAAATCATCTTAAGTGATGGGGAGAGACACAACAGAGATTTGGTGGGTTGAGTAGTAACACTGTGGGCTAAGGATTAGGTGGGTCCCTCTAAAACTGGGTTTATAAAGTGAGAAATTAATCGAGCTTAAGAGGGTAAAACCATTGATTATGATTTGGCGGTTGTGATTGGTTAGTGCTTTGGGGATCATTATCTGTTGACTGCTTTTTGGAACATAGGGTTGTGTTTGCGTGTGGTGGCCCCTACAGATGTTATCATGGTTCAATCTGAAATTCAAAGTACAATTAAGAATCAATCAGTAAAACCAATTTCTTTAGGACACGTATAAAGAAAATCGTGATTAATACACAACAAAGATCACATAAAGTCACTCTAAATAAAATCTCGAACTCAAGTAATCACCAACCGATGACATTGAATAAAGTGGTATAAAATGTCCCACTTTATCGTCGTCTTGATGAAGATTTTTTACTTCGTGAGAAGCTGATCGTGTCGAAGGTATTTTCTTGTTTTTACACCGTGTCTAATGATCAGTGGTTGGGACAATAAATGACATGGTGGCTCGAAGCATCAGATAATCTTTTACATCTTGTCTGATAATTTTCATTACCCCATTCATCCCCACTTTCTGTCTCTCATCTTAATCTAACCGAATAAAAAATATGTTATGTTTTGGATTTTCAATTAGTAATACTATATGTAATATAAATCTTCGTTCGATAAATTTTAATTAGTTCTATTAGACAATATATTTAAAATCACCTGAAAGACTAAAACATTATAAACTACAAAGCATATTCAATTGATAAGCGTCACGGATTCGAAAAAGACTAAAAAATGGGTACAAGGGATACTTGGGTCCAAATCCAAACCAAGAAAGGCCGAAGCATCTTGTCCGAGTTGAATTGCCAAGGGCATCAATGGATGCATAGTGCTATAATGCGGCTAATCCGATTGTTCATTTTGACAGTAAAAGACTCGAATTTTAAATTGAATAATGAACGGTTCAAATTCGTGGGTCGTGCTGAATGAATAGCCGGATTGATCGTGCACTATAGCACTCCCATTCCTTCCGGTCATCAATATAATTGGAGAAATATTATCAAGGGAATGAGGATGAATAGATAATCAAAAGTAGTACTCCCTTCGGGATCCGGGAATTCTGTAGGGCACCCTCCAAGCCGTCCATCTCAGCAATGAACGACTTGGATTTTATTCCAAACAATGGACGGCTTGAATCAATAGGAGTTCAGATTAAATCGAGCCGTTGATGCCAAAATGGACGACCGGATCGACCGCCCTACACACCTTGCAGTGTCGGGTGCACTGCAGGAATCCGCAATCCCTCCCTCCGTTCCAAAAAATTGGACACTTTTGGGACTACATGTCATTTTAGATAGCTTATATTTTTCAATTTTATAGTAAAATTTCATGTGATTTTAAAAACTTTATTTAATGGAATTAATTGGTAAAATCTATCAAACAATATGTCAAGATCCATCTTACATATTTTTTTGACATTCACATCAAATAATATATGCAATTAAAAATAACACATTATTTCAAAAGTGTCAAACTTTTTGGAACAGAAGGAGTACATTGAGAGAGAGAGAGAGAGAGAGAGAGAGAGGACCACTTTTTAGTCTAAGTGTTTTTTGAGAGAAAAAAGTCCCTAGACTAGTGTACGCCAAGATGTTTCGAAATCATTAGGAAGATCTCTGATCTGATGCACCAAGCCAAGGACTGTTTATCACATGGTCCAAAGGAGACAATAAATTAAAAATGTACCTACTGCTGCTGCTTACTACCATCTTGTGAATATCCCCACAAAACTCCATCAATGCATTTAATGCACCAAATCATTACCACCCAAGTAGATATAGCTCAGGGGAAATTATTTTGTGCTCTAAACGTGGTGTTCCACTTTTAAAAAATATATAATATTTTTTCAAATGAACGTAATTTCAAATTCAAATATAATGAAAATGAAAAATATTTTTTTTAATTTTTTTACACTGTTTTAAAGATCTTAATGAGATCTATCAAACAAGATCCATATTGATAGAAAAATTATTTATGTAAACACATGATTTTTAAGCTTAAAATTATCTTATTTTTCAAAAAATACTTTTTCCACAACTTTTTTACAAAAGTGGAACACCCCTTTATCTACCATCAATCATGTTACTATCACACACACAAATGAACTCACACAAATGAACTCACATCGGGCACGGGCCCATAAACACTATGTGCACTCACATTAGATACGGGGCCCACAAACACTGCACATACTTGATGTGTGTGTGGCTATAGAATTAGAAAAATTCTAAAATCAGCCCAATTAGCTGATTATAGTAGCTGTATGAATGTGTATTAAAGGGTGTAAAAAATAAACAGAAATACATTTCCTTACCTTTTAGTGTGTTTATCGTCAGTCCAGTAAACTGACAATAACAAGACCGATGAAATTATTGAAAAAAATCTATATTGTTTTGAACTCTGATAGTAATATCTTGGCATTTTGGTAATTGAGTTTGGAAGCCACTTTAATTATGAATGCCAACTATCTTAGAAAAATACGGAGTATTTTTATTTTTTTTCCTTTTACCCCTCAATTAAGTCTTCTAAAAATATTCATCTTTACCTTTTTCTTCTGACATTTTGCAACTTTGAAGTCTTATGCCAAGAACTACTACTGAGGCTGTTGGATTCCGTGAAGCCCTTATCGTTGCGAACATCAGACGGTTTGCACATATCATTGTGGAAGGTGACTTGTACCAAATTGTCCAGGCTCTCTCCCAAGAAGGAAAAAAATTCTCTAATCGAGTAGTTCTATTGTCACAGATTGTTTAGAACTCGCTATTATATTCTCTTCTTGTTTTTTGTTCATGTTAAATGTTCTAAAAATAAGGTAGCTCATTCGCTAGTTAAGCAATTCCTATTCGGTGCTCGGACGTTTGGGGGTATCGGTCCTGTCTCCAAAACGATCCTCAATCTGGCCGTTGATGATGTTCGGTCTTCGGACCCTATTGTTACTTGAATATAATACATCTTTCCATGAAAAAAAAGTCTTATGTCAATCATGCAAAAAAGAAGAAGTCTTATGCCGAATGCTATGCCAAAATGAAAATTCAACTTTAAGAATATTGGCAAAATCATCTCTTCAACTCTGTGTCAAATTTTTGTAAAGTCTTTTGCCAAACTTGTCAATTGCAAAACTCGCCACATTACGGCCGCCAGTGAGAGAGGTGATTACAAAGTGTTTTGTATTATGAAAAGAATAGCGTAAATTCATTGACACCTCCTAAGATTTGTCTTCATGATAGATATCTCTTCACATATGAGAAATGACTATAAATCCCATGTGATTTCACTATTCATTTTACCGACACTCAACCAACAACTGTGCGATTAAACACGCGATAGAATTAGCCTAAGCAATCTTATATTGACAAGTTTACCCTTTTAAAAATAGAATAACTAACAAAAAGCTCTAAATTCTGAATGCTTTGACAGAAAAGTATAAAATTTTCCTTTCTATAAAAGAAGAAGAAGAAGGTTCTTTAGAGCTGATGGGTTTTATTGCTACGTTTTATTATCAGAAAAGAGAAATTTTGTAGATATAAAACACTTTTAGCTCATTTTCCATCATGTGCTTGAACAGATAATTATCGATTGGATGCGCGTGTCGAGCTAGGGTATTTGTCATTAAGGCAAACCTTATAGAGTATCAGTGAAATTTACTCGAAAAATAACTTTGACAATATTATTTTGGTACCGACGGTGCACTTGCTCTCACCATTTCGAGAGAGAAAAGAGGGTGGGGGGATCTGGGCTTGTTTTGTTCTGGTCCTAGGGTTTCTTTCCTTTTTTCAACTCTGTTTTTTTTTTTTTTTTTTTTTCAGATTTACCATTCCACTAAATCTGGTATATATGTCATATATTCATCATTGGTTAAAATAAGTGATGAGGGTGTAGAGCATGCGCATATTTGTTCCACTTTCTCAAATAAATATTTAGAAAATAAGGAGCTATTTTCAAGCTTAAAAATAAAGGACTTATAAAAAATAATTTTTTTATTTTTTTTTGCAGGATTTAATAGATGTTATCAAAATTTATCAAACAATATCCATATTACATAAATTTTTTTATTTCAGTAAACCTACTATTTTTAAGCTTGAAAATTGCAAATAAGTATACTTATTTTTCAAGAACCAAAAGCGGAATGGGGTTATAAAATGGGCATTCTTTTACTCAATTGGGCATGAAAAACCAACTAAAAAGCTTGCTTCCTAAAAGCTTGCAAGTTCGAATGTCGCGAAAGTCAAAACATTCCAAATCTTGGAGGCCACCGAAGATTTTTTCGATCGCTAACTTCAACACTATGGAATTAGTCGAAGTGCGCGTATACCAGCCCAAATATCCAGTCATAAAAAAAGGGGGGCTTTCTTGTTTTGTAATGAGGTTTTTGGAATTTGTTTCTCCATATATGGACAGGGGTATAAAAAAATGTGGGCGTGGGTGGTGGGTAGGACTAAGGGCACATATTGTGGTTGATGAAAAACCAGAGGGATATTTGAGGTGAGTGGGGTATCGGGGGACTCGGGATGTGGGGGTGGGGAGGAGTCCCCCACGCAAACGCTTCCCCACGAGAGGAGAGTGCGTAGGGTGGGTCTCACTCCTCAAACATTACATTTGCATCTGTCTTTTTTCTTTTTCTTTTTCCAAACCAGTATACATCAATGGGATTAGGGAGAAGTTATGGTTTGTAGCAACTAGACCACAACGAATTTAAAGGCTCTCCATAGCCCTGGACCACACAATGTCTCTCATGGGGTTCGAACTATGTCCTCCCACAAAGAAAGGAACAGGAGATGCCGTTGAGCTACAAGCGCGTTGGCATGTGCATCCATCTATAATTAACCACAAAACCATGTGTATATGACAATGCACAAGGCTTGTCTGCAGTCCAAACAAAGACTCCAAATGTGCGGTTGAAGTGTTCGCAACCAATGCATGGTGTTTTTAACGATCGAGATTAAAAAAAAAAATCGGAGGGAATTTTTTTTTGAAATCTAGAGTCTAGACCATTGAATACAAAAATGAACAACTGTGATACAACTAACTGCATGGACTCTCTGCAATTGACCGGCAGAGAAGTCGAGTCGTATGACAATACTCCAAACCCATTTTCGAAGCACCCAAAAAAAAATGTCATATACACAATAATAATATCATTAGACCATCCCGTTAAAAACTCCATTGAAGAGGATTAAAAAATGAATTAAGGGGATTTTACATAAAAAAAATGGAGGTTTATTCATTTTATGGACAGAGATACGAGTTATTTTTACATACTTAAGATGTTTGAACGTGTTGAATTTTCTTGTACATGTTATTCTCTTCGGAATATTCGAAGTAACTAGCTAGCTAGTTTAAATCATTGACGCGGGTTTGAACGCGCCCAAAAAGGAGGAGTTGTTTAGAGAAGAAAGGAGGATTGAAATCTGGAGATCGAATAACTTAATCCATCCAGTTGCGAACACATTTTTTCACAAGGGAATGTATCATAGTGTGGTATGAGACTTGCATGTGATGGGAGAAGCATATACGTCTAAAGTTGTATCATAATCGATAAACTTACTCAACCCAATAACAACTTGCAAATTTATTTCAGACCGACTTCTCCCATTTTAATCTCCAATATGGTGCAATAATGAATAATTTCGCTCCTCATGTTCCTTTGAGATTGTTACTCTTTGGACTTTATCTAGTACATATATTTGTTGAGATTACATGCGTACCCAACAAAATAGTCGGGACATATATATACATATGGCTTGGAGTATAATTTTTCAATATCCGGCCTTCTTCTTCCGTTCTCAATTATCATCGCTCTTATATACAATTTCTAGTGTCTCAAACATTCTCGAAAAACCGCTTTCAAGTTCGCACTTGCGTTCATGTTCATACTTTCGCACGCGTATTATTATGTTATAGCTAGACGCCCTTATTATCAGGCATTAATCTTTTCAGTTGCCACATCGAGGTAGACACCAACATTTGTACATTTGAATTAAATGCTCCATCAATCGTCGGGACGATGCCCACCTGTGCCAATATAATTGGGTGATTCCAATTATTGGGGGGACATTTTGTGTAGTATATTTATGGTGTTTTTCCCTATGAAGTGCGTTTGGAACATGCCTATATGTCGACCACTATCTGTGTTTCTTTCTTTTTCTTTTTTTTTTTTGTGTGTGAGCCAAAGTGGTAGCCTGTAGGGGTTATTTGACTGAGAGGTGTTTTCGATAGTGAAAAATTTGTAAATTTCTATTTGTAGTTAAGAAGTTATTAGGTCTTTTCGGTAGTGAATAAATTATTGGTGAGTTTGTGAGTAGACTTATTGTAGCAAAAAAAAATTTTTGTTGACAACTTTTTTGTTAATGGAAGCGAAATGATAAAATGTTTAAATTTTTTTGTTAGTGAAACGAAATGATAAAATGCATTAAATTTTTAGTATTTTTTGTTGGGGAAACACCCCCTCATTTACCATAAAGAAGCTTGTATTTGGCATCAATTGCTTGCCATAGCTTATCAATAAAAAATGAAAATTGATTTCTACACTCTCTTAATCGATGCAAATATTTCTTTTTCTGTATTTTAGCGAGTGAATTTACAAAATAGTTCCTGCATGCATAAACCATTTACAAATTTCAAGGACTGTTCCATAAATTCACTCGCTAAAATACAAAAAAGGAGTATTTGCATCAATTAGGAGAGTTTAAAAATCAATTTCCTAAAAAATTCACATGTGTGGTTATATTTATCCACCTATCTGTTTATATCTACATAATAAGGGAAGAGGGTTTTTAAATCTTATCTCTCTATAAATCAGAACCATTGATTTGCTCCATAAATTCTACAGCTCTCCCCCTCTCTCTCAAACAATAGTAATAGCACAATTACCACTAATATGATCTCACGTTCAAAATTCATATCTATAATATTAATTGCACAATTGCCACGGCTCTTCCTCTCAAATAATATTAATTGCACATTTATCATTAATTAGATCTCATGTTGCGTCGTGCTTTTAGGTACAGGCAAACCCTAGTATATATATAAGTGGCGATAGACTTAGGCCATAGCCTTAGTTGATAGAGTAGGAGACAAAAAGAACGAAATGATGGAGTGTGAAATATCCTCACTCCTTAGGTTGAGATGAACATAGACATAGGCAATAATTAATATTCAAAATTAAGAGGAGACCACATTCTTTGTCTTAAATGTTTTTTTTTTTTTTTGGGTACAGTGGAAAAGATTATTACCTAGTTTCATCTTACGAGCTACCTAGGCAAAATGCCTAGCCAAATGGCTATATATCGTGTTGGAGACGAAAAAATTTACTGCTGCAAGTTAAATTAGCTAACAGGGCTCATTTCCCTAGCCTCTTGAAGATGCTTAGAGTGACAGATAGAGATGGCAATCTTGTCCGAACTATTGGTTTAACCGAACCGTATGGATTGGTGCGGTTTTAATTAACGGAATTTTTATCTATGATTTTGGTTATTGATTTTAAAAAATCTGTCGGTTCGGTTACGCTTTCGATTTATGTGATAACCAAACCGAACTGGAATACAATAACATAAATACCCTTATATATACACCCCTTAATAAGATGTTTCTACATTACAATATCTCAGAAAAGTCGGTCCTATTTTCGCTGCTGCTTTCAAAATATCTTAATCCTCTTATTTTTGGCACTCTTGGGCCTCATATATATTAGCAGCTGTAATAAGAATGCACGAGAAAAGAAACTAAACAGATGACCAGTTTTTAGGGATCAAATTTGAGTATACTCTACTGTTAATATTGTTCATCTTCTATTTGCTTCTGTTTCTCCCTTAAGTAGAATTACCTCCTCACTAGTTCGTTTCCAAGATATTTCGTTTCACTTGAGTACGTACATTCTACCGGATTCCGTGAAAAACCGAACCGAACCTATAACCATGGTTTGGTTATGGTTTAGATAAAATGAAAACTACCCATTTTGGTTATGGTTTTGATTTTAGGTATATGTTTCGGTTTTGATTTTGGTTTTGGTAATAACCAAACCAGAGGTGGAGCTATGTTGGCCCCCTGGCCCTGGCACCCCGAACTCTTGAGTTTTAAAATTTTTATTTTGTACTATATACCTTATTTTTGAATATTATTACTAATTATTCGTGTACAGTTACTTATAATCTTAATAATTTTGGTTTGATGATAAAAAAAATTGGTTATTCACATTCTTATTTCTCAATTTCTTTTATCAATAAAAAATAAGTATGTAACAGTTGAAGTAATCTAAAAAAAAGCACAAAATGATTGGTATATTTAACCTAGAATTATTTCAATATACAAATAAAACTTTATAATATAATAAGTACACGTTCCGATAAACAATACATCTTTACTAAGGACCCCCGGAATCCAAATCCTGACTCCACCATTAAACTGAACCGAACTGCACTGTTGCTATCCCGACCAGCTAGATATCAAATATAGAATTGAGGAAAAAAAGGGCAATAAAAGAAATAGATCATATAAGCTTCTTTTAATAGATAGATAGAGATAACCTAAAGAAAAGAAAAGGGTCTGTGGGCACGATTAACGTGCTGTGAGCTCATTATCAGGCCCACTTTAAATCCGATTATTTGATCCAAATTATTATTTTCTTTATCTCCTCGAGTAGGTTTTTTTTTTTGAAAAATAACGGTCAATGACGTGTTTTGATAACTAATACCCATCAAGGACATTTTCAACATTAATTATCAAATGTTCTCAAAATATCCTCGGTGGGTATTAATTATCAAAACACATCCTGAGCTGTCATTTTCCCTTTTTTTTTGGTCAATCGAAAGACCAAACAAATTCATTAATATTCGTCATACGGCATCTAGAGATAATTCAATTACAGAGCAAGTCATACAACGACAACCAATAGCCAACTAAAACAAAGGAACAAAAAATATATGCCGTTCCAAATCTGAGACGACTCCGTCGAACTCCAAAGCGTAATTGAATACTCCAATATGGAGCCATGCCTGTGTAGGAGCCACTATTTGCTACACACTGAAAAATACATAAATCGACAAACGTGGAGCATGTATTCAAACACTAGACAAACCTTCCTCGAATAGATTACCCAAGTAAAAGCTTAAGTTGATCAGACTACGTTAGAGTTTTTGGGGGGAGAAATACATAAATCGACAAACGTAGAGCACATATTCAAACACTAGATAAACCTTCCTCGAATAGGTTACCCAAGAAAAAGTTTAAGTTGCTGGGCGCGGTTGGGCGGAGGGGGGAGTGATTGGACGGGCATAATTCCTGTAACATATTCAATTTTTGGGCTCAGTGGTAACATGTTTAATTGTTTTAATTTTTTGCCAACTCGGGCAATATATCCAAGTGGTCCACACTCGATCATGGAATGGAGTTCCAAGGATCAAAATTGTTAATTTTTTAGAGCATGTCAAGAATATTAAACAATATGCTAAGAAAATAAGTTGACCGGATATCTTTTGATATAATTTTGGATCACGTCTATGTTGGACTCGGGAAGGGCCAAGCAGAACGGCTTTGCTATTTACAAGGAAGATTCGCAAGAAACCACGTAAGACAAAACGCATTTAGGTCCATTTCAGGTCCCACGAAAATATATAAAAATATCTATAAATTTTTTAATATTATTTTATGAGACCCGGTAAAAAATCAGCTCCAGTAGACATCGGTTACCATTACTTTTAGATTCGTAGGGGCGAAACTGAGCCTAGATTTTTGTGGAATCCGAAATGGACCCAAATGAATTTTTCTTTGCATGGTTCCCTGCAAATCTTCTTTGCGGAATGATCCTAAATCCTTTTTAATTAATAGTAATGCGTATAATTTACTATCTCAATTTGATAAGAAACCCACTATAGGTACTGACACACTACACATAACGACGGGCACACAGGGTCCACTCTGGGTGGAAGATTGAATCGAGCACTTACATATATCGAATTGAGCCGATTTCTCATGAGGCCCACTCAATTTTTTTTTTTAAATATTATTGAACGGTTCGAATTATCTATGCAACTCCTAGGAACTTATGAAAATAGCAAGCTCTTAGAGCCCATTTTAATTATGATTCTCTTTCTTGGTGTGATTAATGTACACTATTATTGAGGAATTATATTAATAATATGGAATGTTGGGAAGGATGAGAAGGGGTCATAATAAATACGAGTAAAAGTTAAGTCAAGAGAGTTGTAGGGGTATGGGCCGTGTGCTTGAATGAATTAAATAAAGTGCATGTGGAATTCTCCCCATCATGAAACACAAAAGTACAAAACCATATGATTATTTATTTAATAATCAGAAGTCCGGATCAATTTGTTTGTACCTTGACTAATTTCGGAGTCAAGTTAGTTTTCTCATTTTTCTTTTCAGTGGTGACCTGAGTTCGAGTTCTATAGGAAGTAGGCTTGGGGTTCAGAGGCTATCAAACCCCCCTGTTGACTGACATACTAAAACTCCGTTTAATGCTCGCTGATGTATACCGTATGACAAAAAATTAATTAATTATTGGGCAAACTTTTCAATGGCATTGAGGTTTGGAATGACATACTAAAACTCCCTGTTGACTGACATACCAAAACTCCGTTAACACTCACTGATGTATACCGTATGACAAAAGATTAATTAATTATTGGGCAAACTTTTCAATGGCATTGAGGTTTGGAATATTTGACCACCGTAGAATTTGAACATACGACTTCATGAAAGATTAACACTTATTAACTTTCTCGTACCCACATGGCCAAGCTCTAGCTTAACACCAAACTATCATCACAACGAAAATAGACACATGTGATTAGCACTAATCTAGATTGTGTCGGGATTTGATTGTTTATGTTTTAGGTATTACTACATGGACCTTGATGTTTCAAAAAAATATACGGTCGCCCCTAGAATTTGTTAAACTACATCTTTTCTACTTGAGTTCCATGCTATTTGACATTCTCTCATGAAAAATTGAAATAATATATTCGACCCTTGGTAGTTTTCCTTCTTTTCCTCATGCTGAAATGTTCTTAAGAAATTGATGGTCTCGTAAATTCTTTTGATATAAATGTTAGTCGTGTCCTGGTGTCCATCCGGACCATTGACAACTCGAAGGAGAGGAGATGCAAAGTGGTTATAACTAAGAAAAAGCAGGAGAATGCTGTATATTACCATAAACTATATGGAGTTCCATGAAATTGAAAAAACCTTGGGGGAAGGATCATGTGATGTGATTATCCCTTTCTTTTTTTGCTCTTCTATAAATGACTTCGGGCGTGGCTATTCGCAACCACATATTTTCTCCCATAACCCACTATATTTTGGTAAGTAGTTGTTGAAAATCATAAATAACATTTCGATAAATAGCTGTTGAAAATAAGATTATATTTCGGTAACTATATATTGAAAATATATTCAACTTTCGGTAGACAACTGCCAAACATGTATTTTCGGTAAATAACTGTTAAAAAAAATATCATATTTCGGTAATTGGATGCTGAAAATGTATCTCAATTTCGGTAACTAACTGTTGAGTCTAATTGAAAATTTTTAAATGGCTGTGGGAGAAAATAGGTGGCTGCAAATAGCCGCGCCCATAACTTCTCAATTGCACGCGTGTATGCATTTTGCTTTTCTTAAAATTACCTTAAGATCAAACGCGTTTACTGCACTATGGGCACACAGGTGTAGTCAACAAATTTTTGGCGTATTTACTTTTTTAGTCCCCGATGTACGTACCAAGTGTCATTCTATTCCCCGACCTATTTGTTTTGGTGGTTCAAATTAGGGTCATTATAATCATTTTTCCTAGATATTATTAAATATGCTCGCTTCTTGATAATTCTTGATATTGTAGGGTCATTCTGTCATCATTAAAACTTTGACTATCACTAAACTTACACACCACGTACCTCCCGTTTTATTTACTCCCGGAAATCACTTTTGACTATGATAGTACTAATCTCATGATGAATGAGGGTCCTTTTGTCCAGCAATTGAACAAGCAATCTCTTTAGTTGTGTTCATTCCTTTTCATTTTCCAATACAACATTTTGGTATCTAGTTAATTTTCATTATTTTTAGTTTCTTCAACAAATTGTTAAGTATAAGTACTTAATTTCCAAGCAAGGGAAAAGTACAAACCGACACTGCAGCTACCCTTATCCATAATTTGTCCTCGTTAGAAATCAGCATTTGGATCTTACGCTCCAATTCACGTTTAGACCCTGACACGCCCACAAATTCACGTTTAGTCGTTCACCCACTCCGTACCGACCAGGAGGTATAGCTGATCCCGGACAGGGGATGCTGCCGAGCACCCCCTTCAAAGCGTGTGTCGAGCGGCCGATTCGGCCGTTCATCTCGGCATGGACGGCTCGAATTGAATCTGAGTACATACAAATTTGAATTGTTCACTGCTTGATTAATATTCAAACCGTCGATTGCCGAGATGAGCGGCTGAATCGACCGCTATGGAGCAGGGGATACTAGCTGATCCCTTATTGCTCAAAAAGGGAATACTAGCTGAAATTTTGGCTTCAACTGATGGAGGCAACTCTTCTACATCCACTTGTTTACACATTTACAAAATATAAACGCAAGCACAATACATACACTCACATTTGAGTTGAGCAGAGTCGGCCTTGACTTTTCAAGGGCTTAAAGCGAAACATATAAAATAAGGTGATTTTGTTGAACTGTTATAAGGAATAAAAAAAAAGTAGGAGAGTCTAAAATTCAAAAAAAATTGAAGGTTCAAAATAGCCGCAACACAAATTTTAGCGCAAAGTAAACTTTTGCTGACTGATGTAGTGATGTGCTCCGACGGCTTGTTTGCTTGATTTCTTATCTGTCAATCAAATTTCTTTAAAATTTATTATTTATTGTGTAACAACTCTCAGATTTGGGTGGATTCTCCTGGCAGGTGGGGATCAAGTTGGAAAACTTCTGTCAATAAAGCAAATAGTGTTAAAGATGTGAGGACATTTAACTATCTTTTCCTTGTAAATCTAGCCAGATATAAAGGACTTTCATTGTCTTTAGGTGCGAAGAAGATTATGATGATGATGATGTAGCATGCCGGCCTTGTTCTGCCGGCGAAACGATATTTAATTCGAGTCTATAAATTTGGTCCATAATGTCCATTTCGTAGAGTTTGTTGAGCAAAAGCATCTATCTGTACGTATCAATAAGCAAGTCAATTGTATATTAGTAATCATAAATGATTGGCCAAACTTTGTTTTGAACTACGTTCTCCAAATCAGATTTGGTGTCCATTTTTTTAAAAAAAAACAAGTTACTCTAACTTCTAGTTATTGAAGATCTACATACTTGACTTTCTGCATCCACGATCTAGTCGTTGCGCTTCGGAAGATGAACCATTCGGATCAAATTTTCTGCAGCGCGCCGAGTTCCCCCCCCCCCCTCCAGGAGGTGGGGGAGCTGCTACCCCTTGAAAGGGCAGCAGCCTGCTGTCCCGGCCGAATGAGATCCGCTTCGGTCTCGCTTTGATGATAAAAAACGTTTACTTCGTAGAATTCGTCGAGTAGAATAAGTGTACCAAAAATTAGCTCGATCGGATGTCATTAAGTGACTGATTGGAACACATATAACTTGTCAATAATGGATTCTAGTGGATTTGATCCAGTGTTTCGGATCCATTATTTTCAAGATAAAACTGTTTCGATAAGTATCTTAATGATATCCTTTCAAGCTGATTTTTGGTACACTTGTTCTACTGGACGAGCTCTACGAAATGAACGTTTTTGATCATCAAAGAGAGATCGAAGCAGATCCCATTCGGTCGAGACAGCAGGCTGCTGCCTCTTAAAGGGCAGTAGCTCCCCCGCCTCCCCCCTCCATGCATGCAAATCTTGTCTGTTTTTACGTTCTTTACTTTCTTTTTTTTTTTGGTAAAATATTTGAAGATGGAGAAAATTGCCAGAAGTGGAAAATATTGTGGTGTTTGGTAAGTGTTGGTTTTCCTCCCAATAGTGAAAGTAAACTGATAAGGGTCCCCTGAGAGAGATGGTATACGGAAGACAGGGCTCGGCTTTGGGTAGAAAAATCCAGTGGCTTTTAGGTCTCTTCAAACATACTCTATAATATAACTGGGGTTTGCGAATCTTAACCACTTCAATATGTCAATTTGGGATCCTGATCAGATCCTGCAGCACCATAGGGTCATGTCCTGAGAGGAAAGGACTCGTAAAGCGGTGACATCACGTGGCACGCATTGATGTGGTGTGTAATCCGTTGACGTTACGTGTGATTGTGTACATGAGACCGAGCTTGTCAACCGCTTAGAACTGCCAGCTCGATCTCGGAACCCACGTCAAACACACGCGACCAAACATGAATGGATCGGCGGCAATACCTGATCAGCGCTGTACGTGGTAATACCTTTCATAAGTACTTCTTCCCATCGTTTAGAGTTTATTACGAGCTAGGGCCGTAAACGAGCCAAAAACTTGAGCTCGAGTTCAGCTCGAGCTTTAACGAGTCGAGCTTAGTCATTTACTAAATGAGACTTTTTAATCGAGTCAAGCCTCTCTTAACGAGCCGAGCTTTTGTCGAACAAGTCGAGCTCCACTCAACAAGCCGAAAACTCGAGCTCAGCTAGTAAACGAGCCGATCGAGCTGAGCATTAACAAGCCCATCTGAGCTGAACTCGCGAACTACTCAGTTCATTTATACCCTATTTGGAGCCCATCATTTTTTTTAGAATCTAAAGTCATTGAAACAGAATTAATAGAGTTAAAATTTTAACTTATTCATTTGTTTTACTTGTTCAGTCTGTAATTTTTTTTTTAATATATATACTGCTCAATGGAACATAAAATAAACAAATTGGTGCATTATTTACCGGTTCCAATAGTTTTCTTTTGAACACCCCTTTTAAGTCATTATTTCAACTTTGATGGGCAAATTTTTTGTCTTCTTCTAATCCTAATCTTTTCCAACTTTTATCACATTATTACACACGTCTGCATCAAAAAGGCACCAAAACAAAGCACTTTCATATGACCCAAAAGCAAAACGGTTAAACATCTACAAAATTCCGTTAGAGGTCCCGTTCCATAATCCAAAATAAATACTTACAAAATAAAGACCTATTTTCAAAGTTTAAAATAATGAATTTACAAAAATAATTTTTCAATTTTTTTTTTCAGAGTTTGATAACTAGATCCATATTGCATATTTTTTTTATTTCAACAAGACTACTATTTTTAAATTTAAAAATTGCAAATAAGTATTTATATTTTAGGGGGTAATCTAGAACGGGGCCTTAGTCTGCGCAAGCACATGAAAAGGCCGTGGGAGAGACGGTATTGGTTAGTGCAAGATGTGCGTAACACAGACCTGGAGGACCGAAGAAGTTACGTTGGATTAATTAAAGGGTTCTGACTAGCCGGCCCCATTTTGTCAAAGGGTTCCCGTCCAAACCCACCGCTTGTCAAGCCCATTCCGCATAAGCCCCGTTTTAAGTAAACTTCTGAAAATACCCCGGCCTCTTCATCACTTATACGCGTCTTGTCTTCTGTTCGAGTGCTGCTACTGGTACAGCATCTAGGGCACAGACAGCGCATACAACACATGTTTGAGACCGTTTCAGGTCCAACAAAGATAATCAAAACCGCTCATTTTGTTCAATATATTTTGTGAAAGGTCCCTATAAAAAATCAGCTTCATTTGACATCGACAAAAGCGTTTACGAAGCATCCAAAATATCTTTAAAAATTTTCTAAAGCAATTTTGGACACTTTGTAAATGCCCTTATCGATGTCAGATGAAGTTGATTTTTTATGGAGACCTCAAGAAAAATATATTGAACAAAATGAGCGGTTTCGATTATCTTTGTTGGGCTCGAAACGGGCCCAAACGCCCATTGTACATGCTGTCTGTGCCCCATTATCTGTACAAGTAGCATTTCTGCTTCTGTTCTATGTTCGCGTTCTTCTTCCAAACTATTCACCTTCGTTGCGCCTCCTCCTGCGCTCTGTCGCATCGTCGATCTACCTGTCACTCATCTTCACCCCTACTCAATTTTGTCATGGGCAGGACCCCGAGGTGGTTCAAGTTCTGGAGCGACGCTGTCATGGACCGGCGGCGAAGGAACTTCAACTACTCGTCGGAATCTCCCGAGCGGTACTTCGACATAACTCGATCGGAGCCGCCGAAGTGGGTGGAGGAGTACGTACGAAGCCCCAATCAGTTGCAACCCTAATCTTTGTTTTGAGTTTGATTTGGTTTTGAAGGATGGAAAAAGCTTTAGTACTAGTAGCGGGGGCTATGGAGTCGTTGGCTTTGGAGGTGGACGTGGTTCAGGGGAGTTCTTGGTCTCTCCATCATTAGTTTTTTGTTTGTTTGTTTATTGATTTATGTAAATTTTTTTAATGTTTTGTTTATTGATATATGTGGTGAATTATGAGGGTTTTTTTTAATAATCATTTTAGTGATAGTATAATTCTGCTCATATGATTGAGGTTGGATGATTATGGCTGTTTGTGTAATTTGGGGGTGTGAATTCTAGTGTATGCTTGTGTAAATTTTGGATTTAGAGTTGTGAATATGTAGATCGGACTATTTTAGGGTGTGAAATTTTACAAATATATGTGAATTCTAGAGATGTAAATTCACACCTAGAATTTACTTTACCTACAATTCACACCAAGATTCCACCCAAAATTCACACGTAGACCTTGATCGGGAATACGAATGGCCGATTAGAAAAAAAACAACGTAAATTCTGGATTGAGATCTTAGAAAGATCAATGGTACTTCTATTTTTTTTTTTTTTGTCATTTTTAGCTTACTTTATTAAATATCAGGTTGATTTTCAGGTGTGAATTGTGTATTTTTTTGGTGTAAATTGATATATGAATTTTAGGGATGTGAATTATGTAAAGGTGTGTGGATTTTGTAAATGGTGTACTAGGCCAAATTCACACACTCAAAAATTCACACCAATAATTTATCCAGAATTTTGAGGGCGTGAATAGTGCAAAGGGATGTGAATTTTTGCAAAGGAGTGTTAATTCAAGAGTGTGAATTCTTACAAATGGGTGTGAATTCTGCAAAGGAAAATGAATAGTAAAAATGAGACGTGAATTTTGCAAAGATTCTGCAAATGAGTGTAAATTCTACAAAGGGGTATGAATTCTGGAATGTGTGAATTTTTGGGATATAAATTTTGTGGGGTGTGAATTCTATGGATGTGAGGGGTGTGAATTCTAGGAGTGTTGAAAAGTGACAAGGATAGAATAGTAAGAACATCTTTAAAAAGGGACCGGATGGAATAGATGTACAAAAAAGAGTTTGCATAGAATTCTAAGCATAAAATGGGACCGGCAAGAAATTTCCCGATCTTTTCAAATTTCCCGATTATTTAAACTCACGCTTTATATCAACTTTCAGATGGTTTATTAGGCCCACCACCCCTTCAAAATCCATGGGCCAATGATGTTTCAGCTGGGGGCCCATGTATTTACCCAAAAAAGGCTCTCAACATGCACACCTTTGTCCTTTCGCAAGTGGGGTCACTTGCGAAATTTAAAGCACTTTACTGACATTACCCATAATATGATTATTAATTATATAATTAATATAGCAATCTGTGTTAATCTAAATGATTTTGATTTCATCTAGTCAAAAATTAAAGTTATTCTACATTGTGATGTAAACTTTTTTCAATTGCTTTCATAGATGAAAATAATCACACAGGTGTGTTGTAATTATCAACAATAAAAGAAAAGAATGTCTTAGATGGTATATTAATGTACTACTATGAATGCTAAACCATATAATGAGTACAATTTTGCATAATACTTCTCTTAAGTTGGCTCCTATCTGGCCAAAATTCTAGCTCCGTCATTGACTTGACCCCACTCAATTGGATTTCTCACAAGGGAGTTGGATAGTTTGTAGTAAAGTTTTACTATTTTGACCCCACAAAAGAATTTGTAAATTGCTCCTACTTATTTCAAATGCATAGAAACGACATGCATTCTCCCTCTTTCAAGAGTTAATAGTATCACGAATGAGATTATCATGTGAAATATAACATGTCTTTGGGACCAATTATGGAGCAAACTTAGACTTATTAGTGTATATTATTTACCTTGCAATTAACCTCTCTATTCAGTTATTTCTAATTTAGTAAATTGAAAAAATATCTTGTGCATGGATCTACTTTCAGACCTCACTAACAAAAAATTAATGGCTACAACCTTAGGGCTGGCAGTTGGTTTATTTTCATTGAATTTCGGGGTACCTGGGCAGGTTCAGGAAAAAATTATGAAAACCCGATCGAGGTCAAGTAGGGTTTGAGTTGATAGTATACCACCCCGTTAACCGATCCGAAATATTTTTCTATGTAAAATTATACTCACTCTATCCCGAATTTGTTGTCCTTGTTAGCACTTTTTATTGTACTAAAAAGATTGTCCGAATTGAAAAGTAATGAGCAAAAAGTGACGAGTTTACTCCTTTACCCGGACTTTTAGAAATTATGTACATTCAATGATCGATGATCCATGTTTTGAAGGATAAAAAGAAAAGAAAAAAATATGACAAGCGCAACATGATATACATGTGTACATATCTATGTTTAATATATATGATGCTTCCTTAGAATTTTCACAAAAGGGACTAATAAATTGGGATGAAGGGAGTATTTTTACCTTAACATAATTATATGATACTCAAATTTTTATATTTTTTTTATCAGCAAAGAAAATTTTATTAATCAAAGAATCGAAGTTGCAAAGATTAAAAGAAAGCGGGAGAAGAGGAAATTTCTATATTTTAATATTATTATCGTTATACTAAAAAACTTACATTATATTCTTACCCTTATATTTTCACAATTATGTAACTAATGTCCTTCATTTTTCTTTAGGTTAATAACTTTTTTCTCATTTCTTAAGGGCAGGGATGGGGTTTACCTAGGCAGGTAAACCCATTCTCCAACCAAGATGGGAATGGTAGCACCGAAAATTACCCGATTGAGATCGAAAGATAATTTTCATGTCGGGGTACGACAAAACCCGTCTCCCCTGTGCCATTCTTATCTGCCCGCACGCATGCTAGTTTATATGCTATGATTGCTATCAATACTGATTGACAGGGACAAACAAGCTATTAATTTCCAGAAAAAAAAAAGGGAAAAGAAAAAGAAATGAAGCTTTTGGCTCTAGGGTTTGTGAAAAAAGCAATTTGCTACTAGCTTCCAATCCAACGCTCAATCATGGAGGTGAGTTGTTCATATCATCTGCGTCAAAAGGGTGTGCTTAAAACTTGAAAAAGGATTTCACTTTCACTTTACATTTTCATTGGAGATGACAAAAGCGCTTTGTTTCTTGGGACCATAATGAGACTATGCATATGGAGTTTGACGAGTACGACCAACGTTATCCTTTTCCTTTTTTGACCGGTAATACTTTTTTGCATTTGCGTCCATTAATTATCTTCTGATCAGGCTTCGTTTCGTTTAGATTCTTATTCTTAAAAACTTATTTTTCGCCTAACGAGACATGTCATTTCTCACAATACATCACTTTTAATTCAAAAAATAAGTATTTGTTTTAGTTAGTGGAACGCACCATGATACTACAACGAAGTAATTATTATTATTATTTTTATGCGTGTGTACATTTTCATGGTTACTATAATTTTGGGAAGTATGTGAAATTAAAACACACGAGTTAGGAATACAGATACAAAAACATATCAAAAAATTGAAAGAAATCATGCAAGAATACAAGATTTGCGTAGTTGGTGAAACCGAAGAACACATAAATCGCTGTAGTTGTTTCTTTGAACGTGAAGAAGAAGAATCTTAAAGATACTACTACAAAGATGACTGACACTGTGATGTGATCTGTGTATATATATATATTTCAAAGGTTACATTACATGTCTACCAAGAGGAAAAAAAATTAGGTGGATTTTACAACTACTACAAGGTTCCACACTCTGTAAGAATAACTATATATATTCATCTGTTTCTTTCATGACCAGCAGTTTGAAAATGTAGTTTAGAAAATAAAATGAATTCTGATGGTTTTCAAATTTTGAAATGGTTTGGATTACCCAGCTCTTCCCCATACAATGGCATGCTTTAGCTGTTTGGGCTCCATTGTAAACTGTATCTAGCTATTTGGGCTCCATTAATGGCAATTACAATTCACACCCTTTTTTTTTTTTTTTTTGGGTAACTTAATCCACACCTTTTCAGGTCTACTTTCTGTAAAAGTTAACAAAGTTAACAAGGCTAACTTTGTTCTTGTTGGCCTCAAGGAAGATTCAAATAGAGAATAAATTATTTACACCGTCGGTATAAATATTTATTTTTTTTAAATTAATTATATTGCATCACATTGTCATGACTATTTGTAAGGAAGATTTGTAGGGAACCATACAAAAAAAAACGCATTTGGGTCCATTTCAGATTCTACAAAAATTTAGAAAAATATCCATAAATTTTTTAATATTATTTTATAGGGCCTTGTAAAAAATCAGCTCCAATGGACATCAGTAAGTATTACTTTTGGATTTGTTAGGGCGAACAGTGGGGCAAATCTTCTTTGCGATTTGGATTTCCGATTTGGGACCACCAGTTTGACGACGTTGAGCAATGTAATTGATTTAGAGGAAACAAATTTTTACGCCGCCGGTGTATATAATTTATTCTCTAATTCAAATAATGGTTGATAATGTTTGTTTTCATGTGCCGAGCAACAACAAAAAAAAAAATTGTTTGTTTTCATGTAATTGATTCTCGCACTGCTTGCACTCCTTTTTTATTTTATGCATGTGAATTTACAACAATGCCCTATGATGAATTAAAAATTAGGCTTTTTGCCACTAGGTATGGAAAATAAAAAGTATTTCCTACCAGGTCACCTCTAATTAATGAAACACCAAAATCCTATAAAAGTACCTAAAACCCTAAATCCTGAAAGTGGCTATACCCTAGGGTACCCTGTGAAAGTGTCCAAACCATAAGATACCCTACAAAAGTGCTTAAACCATAAAATATCTTATGAAAATGCCTAAACTGTAAGGTACTCTATGAAAGTGCCTAAATCGCTAAAATCCTATGATAGGAAAGTGTACCATAAAACTCCAATGAAAGTGCCTAAATCTAAATCTTAGAGCTCTATGAAAATGCATAAACTTAAACCCTAGAGTACTCTAAATCCTAAAATCCTAGGGCACCCTAAAATCCTAGGGTGGCCCTTCTATTAATGATAAATGTATTTTGTAAAAAGTAGACCTAGTGATAATGAAAAATTCTTTCTTACTTTAATGGAAAATACTTTTTATTTTCTGTACCTATTGGTAATAATCCCTTGAAAAGCAGAAATACGGATATAATTTAATAATGAGGGTGTAAAAATCATTTACCTATCCCTACACTTAGCAGCCAAACATATTCTTGTTTTTTGCAAGAATTCATATACAAAAAGTAGAATATATATTTTCGCGATAAATGTCTATCTATTTTCATCTCAACTTTCGAAATCCAACTGGAAAGGACAGAAAGGGTACATTATAGTTTTTTCTTTTCCAATATTTGTCCTATCCCTTTTTTTTCCCTCCCAAAACTAAAAAAGCCCAACAAAAGTTAGAAAGAGATTAAAGACAAGAAAAAGAAAGGTAAAAGAGGAATAAAAGGACATAATTTCCTACTTTAAACAGAGAAAATCATAGGGTCATCATGATTTTATGTCTTATTCATCTGTATGATCAATGCTTGGATAGTACTTAATTGATTAAAGCAATTTGATAAGTAGACAACTTGATTAGACCATCTTTCCTGTAAGAAAAGTTTGATTTTGAGCCATGTTACATCCAATTAAAGAAGATAGTACTCTATCATCATTAAAAGGTTGAGTTTCATTCTTTCCCCCCAAGGTGGTTCCAATTATTATTTAGACCACTAGTATAGCAATTGAGAATCATTGAATCATGGTACTTCTTTGGTTTGTGCTTATTGTATAGTAATTCAAAATGATTTAAATGCTTTTTCTTTTTCAATCACTGGGGGATATCGTTCATGTATGAATTACAAAGCATTAACCTAAGATATTATATTAATTGTGAGAGTTCACAAAATAACCGACTCCAATAACTCAATCAATACAAGAAACAAACCTGTCATAAAAAGAAAGAAAAAGTCGCTCTAAGGAAAGAGCATCATATGCAGGGTAGAGAGATTCGAACTCTTGACTTCCTACTAGGCAGTTCGTTGTGAGATGCAAAAATCCTGACCACCGAAGTAGCCTCAATTGATTCAAAATGATTAAATGCTTACTCCTAAAAAGTATGGAATGTATAATTATGAAAGAAGCTTGAGATGCATGGGCTCTTCTTGTTTTTGTTTTTTTTGGTTGGAAAAGTAGATGTTCTGAAACTAGATTTTGAAATGTGCCTTTTGGCGAAGGCAATTCATTAGTCCTTTCTTTTCTTTTCTTTTTTGGTTTGACAGTAAGAAGTATCCGGGTCAATTTACGTGCACCTCGCATTAGTCCTTTTATATACTATCTCCAACGCTTCCAATTAGGGTTGCATCGGGTTAAGAAATTTTGCCATCCTTAATTTGCATGGCACACAGATATCACCAATTTGACAAATTGAGATCCCTCAATTAGCCAAGCAAGCCCATCTTGAAATAAGCTCAAAGTTGACACAACTCCCAATGGGCCGCTGACTTTGGTGATCAAAAAGTCATGGGCCACTAGTGTCTGGCCTACTGAAACAAGCCCATTTAGAGCACAAGTTTTTTTTGGTACCAAACCCAACTAGAAATAAGCCCGAAGTTGACACACCTCCAAATTGGCCACTGACTTTTGTGATTAAAAAGCCATGGGCCACTCTACCTTCTGGCCTACTGAAACTAGCCCACTTACCCGTCACTCCCGTCAGAAAATCACCCATCACTTCACACGATCCCATTGCACCTATGTCGGCCGAAGCTACTGCACCACCATGGGTGGGTAGCAGAAGCACATTGCACCGATGGTGCACAAATCAACTCGCCGGGGCATACTTTCGGATCCCGGACAAATGATTCAAACTGTTCATTAATTTCAAAAAAAAAAAAAAATTGACATACTTAATAAAAATAAGCTTAATTGGATAATTGCGAATGCTTGATCTAATGTACCAATATTTCATTTCAAAATATAAGATCATGGATTCTAAATAAAAAAAAAATTGAGATATTGGATCAAACACCTACAATTATCGAAATGAACTGATTTTTCATGAAGTCATTCTAATTTTTTTAAACATTAATGAACTATTCGGATCATTTGTACAGAATAAGAAAAATGGACTGCACGGGTCGATCTGTGCACCATCGGTGCAAAATGGGTCAGTACCCATAGAAATGTTGAAATCCTAATTGCTAGTACAAGATAAGACCCCACTTTGCTAATATTCTTATTTTTTTTTTCTTTATAAGACATGTCATTCACTCACCATACATCACATTTAATTCAAAAAACAAGTAATAATACTTACTTGTGTTAGTACTTACTTTGATCTTGACAAAATTTAACGAACTCAATTGAGCCAAATCCAAATTTTGAAAAATTTTAACAAGCCGCACTCGAACCAAGTTGTTCAGGCTCAAATAGAACTCAAGCCGAAATCTAGCCAAACTAGTACCTTAACGAATCCGAGCTAAACTTAACAAGGTTCGGGTTTACGGCCCTAAACACATCCTACTAACACAGTTGGGACAGATGATAATTTTTTCAGTGGAAAATATGTACAAGTTAATTATGATTTACACATTCCACATGTGCGTACTTTTTTTAATATAAAAAGTGGTAGAAGGTTTCATTGCGAATCATACAGAATAAACGAATACATAAAAAAGACAGTTATCGCTTGCAAAGGGAGTCGATAACCAAACAGAAGGCCTAGCTTCCCAAGGATTAGGAAATTCTATAATGCAAGGCCTCGTAAAGCACCCTGTCGGATACCCATAGGCCATCGATCTTGAATATAAATGGTTGAGATATAATTTTTAATATGGACCAGTAATTGATGAGATCGACAGCTACATGGGGGTGCATTACAGCACCCCTGGATCCGCTTCCCAAGATCAAACGCTAGAACCCCACAATTTCGATTTTGCAAACAGACACTAGATGCACTCCAATGAACCAACATCAGCACTAAACTCACAAACCAACACCGAAATCATTATTCACCAAAGAATTATTCTAACCTCCGCCAAATGGTGTAGGATAATAGGTAAAATTTGATTTGATATTTGAGGAAGGTGTATAAATACCAAATCTAAGAAAACTCCAGTGTAGAGGTAACAAGCGCAATCGAGTGAAAAAACAAGAAACATAGAGAAACAACTCCATAAAAAAAAAAAATATGAAAAACAATAAAGCAATCTACCGGCTTCCTTCTCCTTTATTTAGTTCACGCTCCGTCAACCCCAGACTCATCGGAACTGGAAAAACAATATAAACAAATATCCACCGGCTTGCACATGTGCGTGCTTGCACATGTCATCATTTTAGCTAATTAATTTACAATTGCTTTTGCTTCAATTGTCCCACTTTGACCACCATCGTCGCCTATTTGGAAAGTGGCAATTTTCCTTTGTTTTCCTCCTTCGGCTTCACCCAGTCGTGATCTACCTGTCATCTGCTCATTGGAAGGGGAAAATCACTTTGTCCAAATCCGAACATTACCCAATTCATGGGCCAGATTCAGAACTACAGCCTCTGGAGGTCGCAAAACAAGTTGTCGAGGTCTCTCTTTCGGTCTTTCCTCTTCCTTGCAAGGAAGTTTCTTGGAAGTGAAAGCACAGACTGGCTATGTTTCGCCGAGGTTTCTATATTTAAAAATTAAAATACTTATTTTTCGTCTTAACGAGACAAATCATTTTTTTTATAATAATGTATAAGAATAGGTCTACACAATTTTTCACTTGTCATAATAAACAGAAGTAGATGGATGTTCTCATGTTCCCAACATCATCCAAACTTGTTGGGACCTTAACTTTGGTCTCGAGTCTTGATAAAAGTGCGATGAAATCCTCTATAGATAGTGGTGACACGCGGCAATACTTTATCACACACAGAATTCTTTTTTATTTATGTGGCACTACAAAATTAAGCTAATGGAGCTCTTTTTTTAAGGCTTCGTTTGTTTGAGCGTAAAATATTTTTCTTATTTTTTGGTGTTTGGTTGTGTAAAAAATGAAAAAAATATTTTATATGTAAAACATTTTTCATTAATTGGATGAAAATGACCTACCCTTAAATCTTTTGTAAGTTATTTTTGAAAATGAACTTGTTATTTTTTACTGCAATTTTCACTGCTCAGTATTTTCGATTGTCAGTCCTGATCCACATTGAATTTTAATATTCTCAGATCTCTCCATCATTTAACACCCCCCTCTCTACACTATTTTATCGATTTCTTAAAATATTGTTTAAGTGCCAACAAAACACCGAAAAATAAGAGTTCATAAAGTTTATTTTCTAAAAATATATTTTACATGGAAAACATTTTATATCGAAACAAACGGAACCTAGTGAAAATATGATTTATCCTCCTTTGGTATTTGTTGAACTTGGTGTTGGGAAATGAAATTTGACCAAAGAGTATCCAGCTTTGTTCGGATGCCATTTTAGTTTTAGTTTTTATTTTGTTTCTAATCATTTCTCTACTTCTTTTTCCAATCATTACCCTATTTTTTTAATTATTACTTTCTTATCTCTCTCTATCTCTCTCCAATCATTACCCATATCTTCAATCATTACCCTATTTTTCTATCCACCCACTACCAAAACTAAACTAAACTAAACTCCCAACCAAACACTACCTTTGTAGCTTTATTTCTGATAATTTTAAAAATATTTAGATAAAAATAATTGTTTTTGAAATTTTCAATTCTTCTTGTCAAAACAAATTAATAATTTATAAAAATTATAAAAGAAAAATTAACAAATTCGTGAACCATTGGTCACGTCGTCACTACTTACGAGCTGGAGTCGTGCGTGAAACATGTGGACTACTGTTGAACTAGTACTATGATTTTCTAAAAAAAACACGGCAGGATGGGAAAGATTATTCAGTGCTTTAGGAACCACCACATGGTGCTCCAAATTAATTCTCCACCAAACATATGTGTGGTCTTCATCACAAAGTGTGTGAATCGTCTACAAATCTAAAAATGGCCTGACCTATTCGGTTTGGATTTTAAAAGATATTTTTGAGAATAATAAAGTGGAGAAAAATAAGTAGAAATTTTTTATTAAAAACCGTTCACAAAGATTTTGACTTATGAAATCCAACCGAACAAGCTTGAGTTTGGGACACCGCTGTGTAATACCCGGAGCATGGAATAATTACTTGGGGATTCATAATAGCGTCCAGGTTCATCCTCCTAAATGCAAGGAAGAGAAGAGAATGGCTAATTCTCTACCCGAATTCAATCAAATCATCTCTATATATACTCCATTATAAATCCCCACACCTCTCAACCCTTCCCACCTTCACCATAACTATACAGTATAAACTGGACAAATTCAAAATTTTATCAAGATTTCATACCCTTCAACCAATTGGAATTACACTAACCAATTAAGTATCAACAAAACCCAGAAACAGCTTCAGCATTTCCCACCTCCAATGGCATCCATGGCCGCTCTTTTCACCCAAATCCCATCTCTCTCCTCCCACAAAACCTACAAACCCCAATATACCAAACCCGCCAAAATCTCCTTCTCTCCCAACCCAGACCCAAGGAAACACCAAAGAATCTCATGCGGGCTGATCGACCCAGATGGGGGAAAGCTCGTAAACCTCATAGTGAAGGAGCCCCACAGGTACGAGAAGAGGAGGAAAGCCCATTCCATGCCCAAGATTGAGCTGACCCGGATCGACCTGGAGTGGGTCCACGTGCTGAGCGAGGGGTGGGCCAGCCCGCTCCGTGGGTTCATGAGAGAGTCGGAGTTCCTCCAAACTCTTCATTTCAACTCGCTCCGAGTTGAGGGCGGCGTTGTGAACATGTCAGTGCCGATCGTTCTGGCTGTCAATGACGCGCAGAAGGGAAGGATTGGGGAGTCGAGTGCGGTGGCTCTTGTGGATTCCAGTGGCGTCACGGTGGCGGTTCTTAACAAGTAAGGGCATTTTGGTCACTTTCTATTTGGAATCAGTTTGGTATGATATACTACCTGGGCATGCATATCTGAAATGGTAATGGGTATGTGATGGTTTTGGGTACCCATGATGTTTTTTTTACTCTCTAATGATGTCATGATGACTTGTGGAGTATATTGAGTTGACAAAGTGGAATGTGTGATAATCCAGCGTTCGGCCTAGCTTACATGCACCCGTTTGACAAGAATGTGAGTCCAAGTGTTTTGCAAGGGTAATGTGTGGGGCTCTAGATCTGGATTAGGTCTCCTGTGTCTAGCCTCTAGTTCAGCTGTGGTTCGCACCTAGGTTCCTCGCTTGACTTGCACAAGGAATCACAAATAAGAGACACGCCGGCCGGCTACCGGGACGGCCCTCCGAGGAGCAAGTCAGAAAGTGCAGAGAGGAGTAGGGAAGTACTAGGGTTTGTGGATGGAAGGGAGTGGACCTCTTAGGGTTGCATCTTTTCCTTTATATAGGGTCTCCAGACTTGCTTCCCAAGCTGGGGCGTGTGCCAAGCACGCTTAGGTAACCGCCCTTGGCCTACGTCATGCTTGACGTCAGTGATAACCGCTTCAGGTGACGTCATCCCCGTCACGCTTGACGTCAGTGATAACCGCTTCGAGTGACGCCATCCCCGTCACTCTGGATATGTAAGTTACGAGCACCAGGACAAGCTGCCAAGGGAAACAGGGCCGTGCCCAGTGGCTGAACACTGGGCTGACCCGTAGAGGGTCAGTCTTCTTTCTGTATGAATCAATAGCCCTCAACCGTTGGTCTGAATTCCACAGAGGTCGAACCCTGATACCCGAGCCTATAAGCCTGTCCAGAGGTTCGACCCTCCTAGGCCGGATTAAGGGGTTGGGCCCAACCATTTGCCGAGCGTAGTGACCTTGATCGAACCGTCATATTCGGCCCACTACATAGTGTGTGTGGGTCCTTAGAGTGTAAGTGAGCGCGTACAAATTTGTTTTTTTTGAATTTTTGCCCTTATTTACGTTAGATAGCTTGATATAAATTGTTGGGTCCATTCCCTAACGACTCAAGATTTTGGGAGTATTGGTAACTTTCATGAATATCAAGAATATTGAGAAGTGCTTTAATGCAAAAGCTATGAAATTCTACATGATCCATCTACTAGTGAAAGCATGACAAACCCATACACGTTTGAATTGAGCATCTAGAAGTGTTAGACTCCATTGCTTAATATGACCTTCTAATGACTTGACATACATGCCTTGATGTACATTTGGTTTTGCCTTCGCTGAGTATCTGTAAGGTGGATGTTGTTTTTACTTTTCTAATGATCCTTGTTTTGCTTCTGGAATAATTAAGCTTCTGTTTGATGGTATGGGTCCAATGAGACATAGAACTGTCAGTTTCCAGTTAAGTTTTTAGAGTTGAGTTTTATCTTTGAACAAGTGTGATATTGATTTGATGTCATTTTATTATGTACCATATGGTAAGTTTGGTTAGTATGTAACATGTATTCTGCATTTGTTTGAGTTTGGCCTCGGAAAGCATAGTCCATATGGAAATTCCTAGTTTAGAATGTCAAATATCTTTCACTTAACATGCAACTTGTTTTACAAAAAGAGCAACCTTTCACCAGTTCGCATTTTTGGTTGCTTTCTTCAATTTCATTTGTTAGGAGAGATTCCTATCTTGGTTATTTTGTACTCCCAAGAGATACTTGATGACAAGAGAACATGTAAGGTAGCAAAATGTTTTGATTCTGTTCTGAAACCTTTTTGATGTATGATTCACTTTCTAAAATGAGTTCGTTCAAGATGTGAAATTTCACGTTTTCTTGGTTTGCTGAAAACAATGTCCTCGCCCCATCCATTGCCGCTGGGATGTGTCTTTGATGCTCAGTTGCTCACTATGCTTTTGGGTTTTCTACAAAGAGAAGAATTTACAAGCTGATAAAGAATGAATCTTGGAACTCCAAAGACTTTCTCAAGCTCTTGGATTGAGTTTTCCTCCAGATATTTTTAGCACTGAAGTTGCTGTTTATTTCATATTAAGCAGATTTAGTTTTATGGTTATAGCCCGTTGGTTATGATTCATTGGCAATCAAACCGGCTTCCAGTCTAATCAGACATGTAGCTATTGCTCATTGGCAGGATAAATCACATAGCTGATTCACTTGTTGGGTGCCATAACTGTGTGACTAGCTTGATATGTCTTGTTGATTTCTATGATTTATGGCATTTTCAACTAAATTGCCAGTGTTTACCTGTCATTAATTGTCAAATCCTTGGTTTCCCCGCTTTTTAATGAACTTTTTTGCAATATGTGCGAGGTCTTATTTAATTTATAACTCCTAAATCAATGGATTGCCTAGAGTTTCTTATATGTTCCCATTTTACACAATGAATTGTTGCAGTATAGAGATTTACAAGCATAACAAAGAAGAACGAATAGCAAGAACTTGGGGCACTACTGCCCCTGGTTTACCTTATGTCAAGGAAGCCATAACCAATGCTGGAAACTGGTTGATTGGGGGTGATTTGGAGGTCATAGAGCCAATCAAGTACAACGATGGTCTTGATCGATACCGGCTCTCCCCTTCAGAACTCCGCGAAGAATTTACAAGGCGCAATGCTGATGCTGTGTTTGCTTTCCAGCTCCGGAATCCAGTGCACAATGGTCATGCTTTGTTGATGACAGACACGCGTCGCCGGCTTCTTGAGATGGGATATAAGAACCCTGTCCTCTTGCTTCATCCCTTGGGAGGATACACCAAGGCAGATGATGTTCCACTTAGTTGGCGGATGCAGCAGCATGAAAAGGTTTGTGTAACTTCTCTACCTTTCGTCAATCAGCACATTTGTCCATGTTTGGATTCAGTTAACTTGTGAAATCCAGGGTGGAGATCCAAGAAACAGAATACTAGGGGGCCAAGGGTTAACCTTGGCTTACTAACCAATGTCAACATTTTTCTTTCACGGTTTCATCAGTTAGGTCATTTTTCCTGGTTTGGATGCGCAATTAAACCCGCATCACCAGGGGTGGAGATGCAAGAATCAGAATATGGGTGTTTTTTTCTAAGGTTCAATTTGGTGAATGGCATAATGTAATCCAGTTAGAGGTTTAGATATCCTAGTAGGGACCCATCACCTGTTATGCGTTTTGGAAAACTCGAAAGCCTGTTTGGTTTAGTTTTAGTTTTTCTGTTCTACAACATAGGAAATCTGTATGTTTTCTGTTTTATTAACATAGGAAACTTGCTGGTGAGCAAGTTTCAAAACTTGTTTTTCAGGCAACTTTTTAGAAAACTATGCATTTTGTATAAAACTGCTGAAAAGACGTTCCAATTTTGGTCACAAACTGTTTGGTCAAGAATTAATACAATGAGTATTGATTTTTCTTAATAATTGGACTCTTTCCTCAGGTACTTGAAGATGGGGTTCTTGATCCAGAGACTACGGTGGTTTCTATATTCCCATCACCAATGCACTATGCTGGCCCTACTGAGGTGCAGTGGCACGCGAAGGCTCGGATTAATGCTGGGGCCAACTTTTACATTGTGGGTCGAGACCCAGCTGGCATGAGCCATCCGGTTGAGAAAAGAGACTTGTATGATGCTGATCATGGAAAGAAGGTGCTGAGCATGGCTCCTGGATTGGAGAGGCTAAATATCCTGCCATTCAGGGTATACACACCATTCTAGCTGTTACTTTTAGATCATCAATAACTTTTTAAACTTTAGTTGTTAGGAAATAGGCCCGATATTGTAACTATCCGATAGTCTCCCTCATGTGCACAACCCTGTTCGGCTTTGGAGATACAAGATAAGCATAATACACTAGAGAAAACTGCAAACAGACACTTGAATCCGGGACCTGTCATAATGTGGAAGGATAACTAAATAGAAAACTCATCAGATAGAACTTCAATAAGCCTAATTATGTAAATTTACCTGGTAGACAAAAGAGTAATGCCAACAATTTTACAGTTACATGCCCTTATTATTACTCATTCTCCAAATTGGTTAAGACCCAAATTGTTCATTGTTGATACTATTTTGTTCAACTGCAGGTGGCAGCTTATGATAAGACTCAGAGTAAGATGGCATTCTTTGATCCCTCTAGGCCTAATGATTTTCTCTTCATTTCGGGCACCAAGGTAAAATATCTTTTCTCTAAGTATTGCAAACTTTTCTTAAGCCAGATAGACTAAACTAAAATTGTTAAAAAAAGAAAGACAGAGAAAGAAAACTATGAACGAGGAAATTCTCCACTTTTTTCTTTTTCCTTTATTCACGCGACTGAAATCGAAACACCTGCACTACAAGTGTAGCCATAATTCAAGCATGTGAGTTGTGACTCATCTGATTGATTGGTTGCTTTTGCAGATGCGAACACTTGCTAAGAACGGGGAGAATCCTCCGGATGGATTTATGTGCCCCGGTGGTTGGAAAGTTTTGGTGGATTACTATGATAGTGTGGCTTCCAGTGTGAATGGCAAAGTTCCTGAACCAGTGCCTGCTTAGATTGGTTTGCTGCTTCAATCATGTATTGCACCCATTTTGGAGAAACTTCAACCCTTTTTATGAATCTTTAAACGTAGCAATGTTCTGTTCTAAAGATTTTCTGTCCACCTCTGATGAATTATTTGAGGCACTGGTACAGACATACACAAGTTTTTAGCGTCAACCCTGTAATTATAGATCCAAGGACAGTATATGGAATTCTTCAAGTGCATTTGTGGGCACAATGTGTTATAGTGGATTTGTGTTTTTGAAAAAGCAAAAAACAGTTTTGGGGTGCATCTGAATCTGTTGAGCATATGTTGCCTGAATGTAAATGGATTCTGGCTTGTTTGGCGAAGTGTTCCCCTGAGATCCTGAATGATCTTGGTATCTTGTCCATATTTTTCATTGGTTTTTGCTCAAAGCATCGGCACTGGCATTCCTGGGTTTTCGATAGAGAGCCTGAGCAAGCTAGCTGTCATTTGTTGGTGTATTTGGAGAGCTGGGAACGATCGGGCTTTCCAAAAGTCACCGCCTACAGCCTCTTCGGTGGCAGTTCAAGCTGAAAGCCAATGGATGGAGATGTCCTCAGTCCTCAGTCCTGATTGCTCCTCGTCAGTGTCTAGTTCAAGGGCCTCCTCCCCCAGTATCTCTTGGACTCCCCATCCATCAAACTCTGTTAAAATAGATTGCGATGCATCTTGGAAGGCGAGTTACCAGATGGGATTTGCAGGAATTGTAGTTTGCAGTCACACAAGCATGCTCTTAGATGGCAGAAGAGTTAACATCTCAGCACCTTCAGCTTTGCTCTGTGAAGCTCTAGCCCTTCATGAAGTGCGTTCAACGGCAAAGTCTCTGCAACTCTCAGATATTTAAACATCTACATCTCATTGTGTCTTTGAGCTTGTTACGCCATGGGAATGTGGGGTGATTATACAAGATATGAGGTCTCTTGCATCTGAGCTTTGTCTCTCTATTTCATTTTACCCAATTCCAGCTGCTATAGAGGCATCATCTCTTCGCTCTGGTCCAGATTTACCAGCAGCAGAAAAGCATTCTGTATTGCATTACATTAAAATAAAGGAAGTTTTTAACGCGAGATTTAAAAACATAGGAGTATCTCTTTGCGGCACTGGTACTAAGCACTCAGTTAATCTTGATTCGATATTAAAAGTATCTTGGGTTTGTAGAGAAGCTAACGATACTGCTCATTGGTGGCCTCTCCTAACCCTTGTTGGATGTTTTTCTTTACGTGCTGCTCTTACAGCAATTTTGTCCAAGGATTGTCCTGATGTTCCTTAGTGGTTAGTATAAAATTTGATCTGTTTAAAAAAAATTAAATTAAATTTGTATATTTCTTTCTAATTATTACCTCTATTTTCAATCATTACTCTATTTTTCTCTACATTTATTACCTATAAATCCAAATCCAAAATCCCAAAGGGTCTAAAAAATTTTGCCTGTGAAATAATAAAAGCAATCCCCTCTTTTGTAATTCTAAGGGAGAAACAGTGTTTTCTTCTTGGACCTTTATTTATGGCTACTGATTTTGTCACTCCCTTTTTTGTTAATACCACTCCCTTGCAAGTGTATTTTTGGTGCAAAAATACACTTGCAAAGGAGTGACGTTAACAAAAAAGGAGTGATAAAATCATTTCCCTTATTTTTCTGGGTTTTGATTAGAAAGGATTTTGGTAAAGAAAACCCCTATGATATGCAATATGATGTAATCATGTGAAGGGCTAAATTCTACCATAAAAGGGCAAGTTTTCCATAAAAGGGTAAAGTGGACTTCCACCAACTTTCCTTTTGAAAAAGAGAAGTGGAAGGGTCCAAGTTCCAAAGAAAATGCAATGCAATGCTGTGATCAATGATGACCTTAGCATTGGAAAAAAAGAACATCTCTCAGCCACGAGAATTCTTTTTGGTGCCGGGAGGGTACCAACTATCACGTGGTGTCTGAGCATCTGAGCAGCTCATTCGGATCGTCTAAAAGTGTATTAAACGGTTCAGATTGAAATTTTCTACCTCCTCTCACCCCAACTCTCTCTTTCCTCTTTCTCTCTCCTTTTTGTCTCTCCAAATCTGAGCAATCCAAAACTGAAATGGACGGTCCGGATACGCCGAGCGGACACCACATGATACCCACCTGGCCCTGTGTTGAAAAATTTCTCGCCAGCCACAGTTAATCAAGAAAGCTCAAGCTTCAACATCACGCAATCTTGTAGAACTAGACCCACTCGTTCGCAAGATCTTATCAAAACCATAATTTCACACCCATTAATCATGATAGGATAAAGAATATTATAGAGGAATTTGATATTCACACTCTTTTTGATCTCGTTTTTTGGCTTGATTTTGCCTCCAAGACTGAGGAGAAGAGTGCGTGTGAAAGACTAACCAAAACTCAGATTAATTCTCCATCCCATTTCCACCATGGCTACCTCTACAAAGATGATCGAAATTTTTTTACGATAACTTTTTGTTTGATTGCTCTCGTGCGACAGTGCTCCAAAACAGGGACCCAACCTGGCCCGCCTTAGGAATTTTGCCGTTCCGTGCCGCTCTTGAAAGTGTCATACTTGCATTGTGCCTGTGCCGGCCTGACCCGTTTAACACGTTCAATCTGGAACTTAAATCCTGAATGAAGATACACATATGCATGCCTACGTCGGCAGATTTGTACATGAAGACATATAACAGAATATAGAATCGAAGGAGATATGATACTAATTACTAGGTAGATTTGATTGGACGTTCTTCTTTGTCACGAAGTGTTTGTTTTCCTTCTTCTGGACTCTTTCTCCAGTGTGACCCATCAAACTGCGATCGCATTTACTAAAGAGCAGGGAATATCGTGTCGTATCGCGTCATTTTAGATTTTGTATCGCGTCATTTTAGATTTTGTATCATTTTTGATTCGTGGCAATATATGTATTAACACAAATTTTCAAATATCCTGACTTGCTTAAAATCGTGTCGTATTCGGCTAGATACGATTAAGACCCGTTTATTTTTTTAGTATTCATATAAAATTATGTACATTCCAATATTGTCCATTGATAGTACTAAAGAGGTTGTCCGACTAATTGGAAGTCCAAATGTGGCGGGTTAATACTACTGGGTCTGTTACAGGTGATACGTGATTAGTCTTTCTCCTCCCCACATGTTAGAGCTTCCAATTAATGAAGGAGAGAAACCTATTCACGGAGGAGTCGTGAATAAGTTGTTCGCGGAGGCGGCAAATCTCATCCGTCCATTTTGGCAATCAACGGTCCAGATTTTTAAAAAAACTTTTACAGAAAAGTTTTTTTGAACTCTTATTCGGAAAAGTTCTTTTAAAATCTGAACAATTTTAGACGCACGCAATTCTTCTACGTAAGACTTTTTCATAGAAACCTCCGAAAAAAAGTTTTTCTCTTAATCAACAACATTGCATAAGGAAAAATGATTTAATAATACATTTTTCATTTCTGAAATGGAATCCTCAAGAATCAGATTACAATTCACATGAAATCTTGCTATCATTATTCATTATTATGATGGCGAGATTTCAAATCTTCTAAAGTTAGATACATCATCGCATTATTAGTTTGGCCGCAAAATAATCTTTGTGTCAAAACCCTTACGGGTTGGTCAGGTGACTTTGGTCTGGGACTTAGGCCTCGTTTGATAAGTGAGGTAGATGTGGTGGGATTGATAATGACAGGAGATTGAGATTACTAATAAGATGAAATTGCTAGTGAGAAGGTCAATCCTATGTGCATGTTTGTTTGCATGGGATTAGAAGAGAGAATTGTTATTTACATGTTTGTTTTTCATAGGATAGGATTGGATTAAAAGTATTCATTTCCGTTTTTACCCTTGTACAAATAAGGGTTATAAAAAATGCCCAAGAGTAATAAAAATGCTCCATCTTAAATAAAACATGGACAAACAAAAAAAGAATAAAATCTGAAAATCATTAACCCAATGCATAATTTTTAAATTATTTTTGTTTCCTGCAAAAATAATTAAATTAAATGGTCGAATAGAATTGCCTAAATTTTTTATATGTTGGACAAAAGGTGATGTTAAACAAAGACAAAGGGTACTTCGGTCAATCCATCCAAACTCGGCACATGCTTCACTGCTTCAGTGGTGCACTAGTGCCTAGTGGGCATCGCCTCCCACGAAGTCGTCAGATCACAAGTACTGTATGGACAACGGTACTCTCCTCACACAATTTGTGGAAGATATCATGGGCATTGAGGTAATTGCATGTGAAATGGCTTGGGATGGAATTAGTAATACCTGGTCACAGGTATTACCAATCCCAAAAAAAAGGAGTATTACTAATCCCTTGTTACTAGTAGTTCCAACCTATTTTGTGTAATCAAACAAAGAGTTAGAGGATGCACGGGATTGATAATTCTATCCCAAGCCATAACTCATTTATCAAACACAGCATAGGTGTTTACTCTATCATAAGGTCTCAAGTTCAATTCTCTTTGCCAATAACTCTTGGAGCTATCTTACCCCATGCGTACGCATGTGAAACAGCTGTGAAAAAGGCTGTAGGAATTAGTCCGAGGTGTATACAAGTTGATCCGAAACATTCTGCATTACCAAAAAAATGAATAAAAAAAAATCTCTGTGTCTAGGATTCTTCCCCTAGAACACTTTTTGAAAAGATCCTTTCTCTTTTTTTAGTGGACCTTTCGCAAACTCTTGAATATTCACAAGAAATGATTTTTGCACTTCAAATATTTTGATAACTACACTTTAGTGTTTGTCTTTTACTCCTAGTGTTCAATATAAGCATAAAATAATTTTTCACACACAACAAAATTTGGAGTGTGATTATAAAAGAACGGAATGCCAAAATCATTTTTCTGACAAAAATTAGAGAATTAAAAAAAAAAAAAAAAAAAAGCTCTCAGGTCCCAACATGTTTCATGTGAAAAAGGAGGAATGTCCTGAAAAAACATGACAACAGGCGTCCCACACCAATTAACACGCCGTCCAAACACGCCCTTATTATGTTCTGCGCCGCGCTTACAAAGTACTAGCTGGCCCAGAAAAGGGCATTGTCACTCTAATCGAAATATTCCTCAAAAAATAGAATAAAATGCTTGTATTAGTGATAGATTAAGAGGCCGGCAAAACATAATCATATACAATCACCTGTGAACTTAATTTACTCACCAAATTTCTCTTCAATAAAATTTAAACCTATATTTTTGACCAAAATGAGTTACTTCAGCCGATATATTGCCAACCTTTACCTTGAATAATTCCTGTTCCCAAAATTAATATCTCCCTTTGTAATATATTCCCAATCACATGATCGAATCGTTGAATATTATGACACTTGCATCTTTAGAAAGAAAAAATAATAATTTCAGGTGCTTATCGGGTACCACATGGCACCCAAGACCAATCACCATTTATCATATCCGCAAGTTACTTAAAATACGCAGACAACAGTAATCGGTGTTCACTATATAAACCAATCATATTCACGATGAGTATCATCACATGACGAATACCACATTTGTCAAAAAATCTCTCCAAATCTTTAGATAGGATCATATTTCTAAAAAATATTTTTGGGGTCAAGAATTTTAGGGTACAGAGAATATCCCAGCGTAGTGCTCCTATGAAATTAATGATGTCAAGAAAGATGTAAAGCGAAGGTTCCACCACATTACCTTTACTTGGCTCATCTATTTTTGGCTGAATGGTGTCCCCTCCTGAGGCTTATGCTTAAAGCAATATCAGAGTAGCATTAGCACTAATCAAGTACTTGAACACTCTGGCAATCTCAAGGGCTCAAGCTGTCCTCTAAAGCTCAAAGCTAAATTGCATGTGAACATCATTATCACCATGGTACGAAATTTTACACCTTTTTTTTTGTGTGTGTGGGTTTTATGCAATATTATAGATTGTGAGTTCTAAACTCCATAAGAATCATACTTGTTGAAAAAATAGATTTTGCAGCCAGCGTACTTGGACTCTGTGAAGTGTTCTGTGTTACAAATATTGCAGGGTTCGAGTGGCTGAACATGGTTAATGAGATGGGCAACACCAAATCATCGCAACAAGCCAACCACGGGGACGATGTACGCAGACGAAATCAAATAAATCGAGAAGGTGATCAGGGGAAAGATCTTCATGAAAACGTCGAAGGGTTGTCTTCTGATAAACAGCCGAAGGGTGGAGATCCGCCTGCGGCCAAACGAGCATCGGATGACAAAGGTTGGTTTTTCAGTACTCTTACTAGTAAATCTTACCTGACGCTTGGTGTATGCTACCGAAACTATTTCACTCCAATCGATCATGTCGAACGGAAGGGAATGCGATTGGAAACAACAAATAAGAGATTGATACGAATGTTCGAACAAGTCGAATTTGCTAGTTCTTTTTGTTGTCTTGGTCACTGATTCTAGCTTTTGTTTGTCCAGAGCAAGATGAGACAAAGCTCAAGCTTTCTTCGCAATCTACAGAAGTTCTTCCAAAAGAATCCAGTGATGCGGCAAGTGATCAAGACAGCATAATCCAACCTGCTGCTTCGCCTGCAGGTATGAATTAACCATCTCGAGAAAGAAACAGAACCAAATTTGGAGGAGAATCTTTTGGTGACAAGTGCTGAGTTTTTGTTTCCCAAGAGCCTACTCTCGCCTCGAGAATACCTAATCAGAATGATATTGCAATGGCGTTTATTAAAGCTTTAGGCTCCATTGACTTGATACATTGCATTGAAGTGATGAAATCAAAACTTGCCACATCGTTCTGTAAATCATTTCGATTTGATTTCTGTTGTTTGTACGGTGTTATAAATCATTTCGATTTGATTTCTGTTGTTTGTACGGTGTTAGTGGCTCTTTCGGCTAACTTTTTAGTGTCTTTTTTGCATCGTCTTTTTTGGTTGATTTGGTTCAAATTTTAGCAATATAGGTCTCATTCAATCTGATCTAACCCTTGCTTTTACATGGTTTAGTCAGACGAAAGGAATCAGTAAAGCATAAAAATATAAACTAGAGGTGAAAAAATTTACTGAAGATGACATTAAAGACACTAGAAGACAATGTTTTGTTTTTTGCTCAGCTCTAAACTATTGTCTTTTTTTGTCTTATTTGAACTATTTTCAATTTTGGGCTATACTATACTTTTTCGATTCCTCTCATAAAGCCGAACAAGGTGACTTAAAAATTTGACTCAAACCCAACAAAAATTAAGAGAAAACAACAAAATAGATCGTGCCAAAAAGACTGCCCAAATGGCCCTTAATTACTCTTCTAGTTTACCTTAGGCCGAATTCGCATCATCATTGCTTTCAAAATGGGATCTAAGACAAGTACAACACATGATTTCATATATATTGTAGAGGCAAGTAATTCAACTTCTGATACAGGATCTGAGTTACTAGGCTCGAGCATCACCGATGATCGACAAGAAACTGAAGCTGAAGATGAGGTGGAGAATGGGTTTGACAACAAATGCAGTGAAGCTAGTTCTCTGGGAACTTCATCAAACAACATTGAAGAAGCTCCTCAAACACAAGACAAATCCATGCCTCTCTCTGAAAACATGGACAAGATGGATATATCCGAGAATGAGGACGCAAAACAAGCGGTGACAGAATCCAATACCGATGAGGTCGATTCTTCTCAATCTGGATTAGTGATTGTTGGTCCTGATAGCGTTAATGGAAAGGAAAACGTCGAAAATAGAGAGTTAACTGAAACGACTCCTGTTATGGAAACAGTCCCAACAGAATTACCTGCCACGGAGGGCAACAATGAAGAAGAAGAAATGAAGGAGAAAGTAATCGAAGCAATAGAAAAACAAGAACATGACACTGGAACTTTCGCAAGTGCTGGTAATGAAGCAGAAGTTAGTGGTGCTGTTGAGCATAGAAAATCGCCCAGCTTTGATTTTGATCTCTCAAAAGGAGCAAGGCCTGGAGAATCTGTTCAAACTCCATTGCTGCACCACAACAAGAATCGAACCAGAAGCCTATCGATGTTCGATGGCTCTAATAGTGTAGAAAACCTGACACAGGATGAGGCCGTTTCCGTAGAAGAGAAAACCATTGAAGTTGCAAGGAGCGATTCAGATAGGTCGAGAGCTACTCTACTGAATTTCTTGAAGGAAGATGACGGGAAGGGAAATGTCGCAGTAGAACCTCAGAAACAAGATTGTGAAAAGAAAGGATGGGACTCATGGGAGGAATCTTGGATTGGAACAAGTAAGGAAGTTGCATTAGCCGAGAAGAGTGGTAAGCCAAAGCCCCGGCCTTCCCTCTGGAAGAAATTCCTCTGTTGTGCAGCTGGAACCGACTAAAAGCCTTACTGAAATACTAAGAAACTTTCTGCACGCAGCTCCATTTTCCTCCAAAGATATTTTGATTCGTCTCGCTAGCTTTAAGCATTTTGGAATGGTTAGTAATTAGTATAAGTTTGCCAATTATGCATCTACCCGTTGAATTCTTTTTCCTCGTTTTCGTGGTATCATTTTGGTATTTTCATTGTTTGTTTTGTTTGTTTGAGTAAAATCTGTATAAGTTGGGCAGCTGAACAGGAAATCATATTTTCGGTTGCTTCGCTGCCTTTGATTGTAATGTTTGGTTATGCTGTTGTATACGATGATACGAATAATTTGTTTGATGAATGGTATTTTTAAAATCATGCGCAATCACAAGTTCAAGGATTATAGACTGCAGAAAGAGTACTTTCAAGGTTTTGAGGCATTTTAGATTAGAAGTGGCAGATAAAATGGAAGGCCTCAGGTAGAGGCCAATCTTTTTACCAAATATACCAGAAAGATCATGCTAGAACAATGCAATAGTATCTTAGCAGAACAAACTCAATGCACAAGGATTAATCTTTCTTTGGCCCGACGAAAGACCAACAAACATCTTTGTCATGACGGCCTGAAAGTTTTTACCAACAACCAATTTGGCGTCGTGGTGGCCTAAAAGGTTTGCAAGAGCTTAATTTGAACTGAGATAAGGAGGGCTGATCAAAGGAAGATTAATCTAGTTAGAATCATAGTAGTTTTTTCCTTGAAAACATTCAAATTATTGAAGTATGCTTGCCCAACGTTTTTAAAGAAAATCTAACACTCGACCATCCAAGAATTTGAAAAAAAATCGTCCTCCTAAAGATTATACACATGAAATTTAACGCAGTTTAATATTTCATGTTTTGATATGGGTATGGTGGTACAAGATTGTATCGATCTACAATCATATGTGTCAATTTGTTTTTAATTGTAGAAGTTGTTCGAAAATATGTATAAAAGTTTTTGTAGCACTCCCTTTGTATTTGTATTATGTACCTTCAAATATGTGGTTAAAAAAAAATTAATGTTCGCCCACCTAATGTTAAATGCTACATCCGTCCTTGAATCTACGTGCCCATTCGAGACTCAAAATTAATACGGATTGAATAGACGGACCAAACAGATTGACCAATACTCTCTCAAGTAATCTCCAAGAGGTTCATACAACAATCAATCTCTCTACGGTTGAGTTGCCTCCGGTGGTGGATTTCTGGAAGGGTAATCGGAAGGCTTGAGGATTCAAGGCAGCGGCAATCAAGCGCGAGAATTCGGCTATCGTTCTTGAGTCAATTGTGAGGATTCTCAATTGTATAGTAAGTTCGATTGTAACCGTACAAATGTTTTTTTATAGTGTGTGTGGCTCGTGATCCTCGATCCGAGTCCTTCCTCTGCTGGTTCAGGGATTGTCTGGCCTTCTCTTCTAAGCTACACAGTGAATGCACGACTAAGACCCGGCCGAGGTTGCCCGGCAAGGCCCTCCGGCGAGAGGATAAGTATGTGCAGAGCGAGACGAAAGAGGCTAGGGTTTTTGTATATGAATCAGTGTGTCCCTCTTAGGGCTGTCATCCTACAGTATTTATAGAGTCCCCTTGACTTGCTCCCCAAGTACAGGCACGTGTCTTGCACAAGTCGAGTGATGCCATCGTGAGGTCACCAAATGGATCTGGTAACCATTTTGGTATGAGCTGGCACCATTCACGTGCGCTCATGATTATCCCTTGACGTAACCGTTTCAGCACGTGGGGAGGCACGTCTCAACACAGCTAGCCGAGCCCCACACTTAGCCTAGCCTAATGGGCAAACTTAGCCGAGCCTAGTGGGCGACTCCCGGAGAGGATTCGACGACCGAGCCGCTTACTCTGAAGGTGGCCAAACCTAAGAGGTTCTCTCAAGTTGTCCGTCGGGTGTGCGCGACTTCATCTGCTTCCAAACCTTAGTTGTAGCCGAACTTGGAGTTCCGTAAGGCCAACATTCTCGGTCCGACGTCAATCCCAGCCCATTTGGCAATGGGCTCGGATAATCAGGTTCGGTCTACTACATAGTGTTTGATTCCTTCCCATGATTTTTCAGGTATATCCGGTGTTCATCGTATTTTTCTTACTTTCTACTTATTGCTTGGTGATTGGTTGGGTAGGAACTAGGGTTTTTCAGTCTTTCACCGTGACAAATCGGATTCTGCCAACCACAAAAACAAATAGCTGCCGTCTACTAAATTCACGGAGACTCTCAGACTAGACATTAATTAGGCTAGTTTAAGGATTCAATAGGCTTGATTGATATATTAAGAATAAATTAGGCCGGAATTGAATAGCTAAGGGGATAAAAGTGTCTTGTTTATTTTGGCTCTGGTAATTGGAACTTGTAAATTTAGCTACCAAGACTGTTTTTTTTTTTTTTTTTTTCCGTAAGGTCTCAATAAACTAGTTGAGATTTGAGGCAATTTAGTCAATATATTGCCGACCTTTAACTTCAATGGAAGTAAGATTAGGAATTCTGTGTTTTCAAAATTTATGTCACCCTTTCTAATATATTTTCAGTCACATGAAAGATACTGTTGGAATATTAAAACACTACTTACATATTTAGGTTCTCATCTGGTACCACATGACGATGTCAAGTGGTGCCAAACACCAATCATCATTGGTCATACCCACAATGTGTGGTAAAACGAGCATTTGGATTCACTATATAAACCGATCATATTCGAGATGAGTATCATGACGAATATTATGGTGCCAAGTGGTACCCAACACCAATCATCACTGGTCTTGCCCAAGATGTATGATAAAACACAAGCACAATAGTAATTCGCTTCAAAATGAGATGCGTATCATCGCATGACAAATACCGTATCTGCTTGCGAAAATCTTCCAAATGTTCCGATAGCCGGTTCATGTTGCTAAAGAGATAGAGAATCCCGTATCCTGCTCTTATAAAATTAATGATGATGTCAAGAGAATCTCGTATTGTGCTCCTATGAAATTGATGATGTCAAGAAAGATGTGAAGCAAAAGGTCCACCCAATCACCTTTATTGGTACTTGTTAAAATCTATTTTGGCTGAATGGTGTCCCCAGATGAGATTTATGCTCAAAGAATTATTAGAGTATTTAACACTCGGGCAATCTCAGAGTTTCAAAATGTCCTCTGAAATTCAGAGCAGCTAATAGCATTTGATTATGTGAAACAACATTATCACCATGGAAAGTTTTCTACTAGGTAGATGGTATTTTTGAGTTCTAAACTCCAACAAAATCATACTTGTTTGTACAACAGATTTTGCAGCCAGCACAAGCAGTGTACTTTGACTCTCTAAAAGTGTTCGTTTTTACAAATATTGCAGGGTTTGAGTGGCTGAACAAGGCATATGAGATGGGCAACAGCAATGTTTCTGGACTTAAAGGTATGATGCTTAATTAGTAGCCAAAACCTCAAAAGACTATTAGCAAGATGGCCCTTGCAGTTGGTCCTAGGACAAGCTAAATTATTTCATAAAGACAAAGATAATTAAAAAAAAAAATAGAAGTTGATTCTATCTTTTGTTTGTTCAAAGCAAAGATGACGGGATCTAGCAAAATAGTACTTCACTAGAATGCTATATATCCCATCTGTTTACTAGAATGATACCTACTTGTTATTCCGATTCAACGCTGCGTCAACCAGTAAATTGGTCACTGATTCTATGTTTTGTCTGTTCAAACCAAGATGTCACTGAGTTCAAGCTTTCTTCACAATCTACAGAACTTCTTCCAATAGAACCCAGTGACCCAACTGGTCAAGACAGAGCAATCCAAGACGCCGCTTCACCAAAAGATCATTGGAAAGAAACAGAATCAAATTTGGACAATCTCTGGGTAATAATAAGCAATGATCATCAAAATATGAAACAAACATCCACTAGACGAGGTTGGTTTGACGTCACTTTTGTTTCCCAAGAGCCTACTATCGTCTCAAGAATACATAACTAGAATGATGTGGCAGTTTTTCAAAAAAAAATTAAGACGATAAAATTTAGGAGAAGCTTATGGTACACACTTTTCAAAAAATTTCGGTGACATATAAATTTTGAAGTGACGAAATCAAGACGTACTACATCATTCATCATGTTTAAATTATTTCTCTTCTGTTCGTATGGTGTTACTCTTCTAGTTTACCTTGGGGCAAATTTGCATCATCATTGCTTTTAAAAGTTGGTCTAATACAAGATCACCACCGGATTTCATACATTGAGTTTGATTTTTCAAAACATGCAGCAGAGGCGGTAGAGGCAAGTAATTCAACTTGTGATACAGAATCCGAGTTACTAGGCATGAGCATCAACGGTGATCGACAAGAAACTGAAACTAAAGTGGAGGTGGAGAAAGGATTTTGCAGTGAAGTTGCTCCTACAGAGGTGAATTTCAGTAAGAATGGTTCCTCAAAACCAGCACAAGAAACAAGTTCTCTGGGAACTTCATCAAACTCAAACACCTTTGAACAAGTTCCTCAAACACAAGACAAATCCATGACAGTGGAAAACAAGAAAACAGTTAAGCCCATATCGAGAAACGAGGACACCAAGCAAGCGGTGAACGAATCAAAGACCAATGGGGTCAGTTCTTCTCAATCTGAATTAATGATGGTTGGTTCTGATAGTGGAAATGGAAAGGAAAACGTCGAAAATAGAGAGTTAATAGAAATGACTCCTATAATGGAAACAGTCCAAACAGAATTACCTACCACAGAATGCAACAATGTAGAAGAAGCAGAACAAACAGAGGGGAAAATCATCGAAGGAACCGAAGAGAAAAGGGAAAATTTTCTGGCTGTGGGAATCAGCACAGAAGCTATAGAAAAACCAGAACTGGACACTGGCATTTTCCAAGGTGCTGGTAATGAAGCAGTAGATATTGCTGTTGACGAGCTTAGAAAACTGCCGAGATTTATTAATTCTGATATCTCAATGAAAGCAAAGTTGGAAGAATCTGATCAAGCTCCATTACTTCACCACAAGAAGACTCGAACCAGAAGCCTGTCGATGGTTTTTGCAGAAGAGAAAACCATAGATATTGCTGTTGATGAGCTTAGAAAATCTCTGAGATTTAATTTTGATCTCTCAATGGAAGCAAAGTCAGAAGAACCTGATCAAACTTCATCAGTGCAACACAAGAAGACTCGAACCAGAAGCCTGTCGATACCCGACGGTGATGCTAGCTTTGGAAACGCGGTACAGAATCAGGAGGTTCCAGCAGAAGAGAAAACCATAGAAGTGGAAAGAAGCGATTCGGATAAGTCAGGAGATCCGTTCCTGATTTTCTTGATGAAAGACGAGGAAAAGGGAAACGTCACGGTAAAACCAAAGGAACAAGATTATGAAAAGAAAGGGGTGGACGAATCTTGGACCGGAAGAATTGAGGAATTAGTTGAGTTAACGAAGGGAAAAGGGAAGCGTAATCCACGACCCTCGCTCTTGACCTGCGTCTGTTGTGTAGTATTCAACTAAAACAGTCATCGAAAGGTTATGCATGTTTTTTTTTTTGCTCGGCCAAGGTTACGCATGTTTTTGGTGCATGTTATGCATAATTTTGGTTGTAGTGGCTCCAAGAAATGGGGTTGGACCAATCACCGAGCCCTAGTGCACCGAGCGAGACCTAGAAGACCCCCAAGCCTCATTCAACACAGGGCCCAGGGACCCCACCAATTGCCCTCGGGAGCATCGCTCGGTAGGTGGAGTCCGCTCGAGTTATGTCACTATCTAAGGGAGCGGAGCACTCCCTACTTGACTCCCCAAGGCCGCCTAAAGGAAGACGGTTACTCCAAGAGGGCCCCATGCGGTTATGCCACGAGAGTAATCATTGGGGTCTGACCTGGTCATGTGCTCCGTAACTGTCTTATCCCCTACGTCACCTGTGACGTCACCCGAGGCAATTACCCGAGTATACACTCCACGCGCTAGCTTGGAAGCCATAGGTAATAGCGATAGCTTGTAAATATGGACTTTGTTATGTTTACAATACACGTACTTTTTGTAATAACAAAAAGTACGTGTATTGTAAAAGGTATGAAAAGATAACAAATTCTTTACACTGCCGGTGTAAACATTTGTTTCTTTCAAATCAATTACATAAAGTGAGTCACAAAAACCCATAAATTAAACCACAAAAGAGATCGCTATGTTTACAATACATGTACTTTTTGTTATTTATGAAAGGAGAACAAATTCTTTGCACTGCCGGTGTACACATTTTAGGTGTGTGTCATATGCACCCCCAAATGTTATGAATTATAGAGAAAAAGTTACGAATCGTATTGCTAAAAAGTTACGAATCGTATAAAAATTATGAGATACACTAAAATGTTATGAATCATAATGAAAATGTTACGAATCGAACTGCTAAAAAGTTATGAATTCTAGAACAAAAGTTACGAAACACGCTGAAATGTTATGAATGAACCATAAAATAGGTGCATATGGTACATCTTTTTAAGGAGTGTGTATTGTAGACTTTCCCTTTCTAATATATTTTCAATCACATGAACTGCAAAAGATCGGATCAAGCAAGCCTTGAGCGAATGGCAAGAAAGCGAAATCCAGGTTTCATTCCATGAGGCTTGGGCTTCGGTTTGTAAACTGATTCTTCAACTCGACCTGGCTCCCTTATCTTGAGGTTTGAGCCCCTAGACAAAGTCATTCAACTTGGCCAATCTAGGAAAAGGAAGAAAGAACGATATTGTTGGAGAACTAGACTCTTGCATTGAGAGAAAAAAACTGGGTGATCATCGGTACCACATGATATAAAACAAAAATATCGGGTACCACATGATTGTGCTAAGTGGTACCCAAAACCAATCACCATCTATCATATCTACAACGTATGGTAAAGCACCAAAACAATGCTACAATAGTAGTTGACTTCACATATATACCGATCATATTGGATACCTATCTTCACCAAATCTACTTGCAAAAATCTCACCAAATCTTTACAAAGGATATTTATCGAGTCAAGGATTTTTTGAGTCAGGAAATCCCATATCGTGTGCTCTATGCACTTAATGATATCAAAAAAGACACAATTTAAAAGTTTCACCAGGGACGGAACAGGATTTTATCACAGTGGCGACAAATTTTTGTATTAAAAAAATAAAAAGATTAATTGTGATACGAATATTAATCGTCCTTAGATAAAACTCAAAATAGTATACTAAAAACTACTAATATTACAAACAATGTTTGTCATATATACATATCAGAGCCTGTGGACATCAAGCACGTTGTTTTCCTTTCTTTGGTTTGGTGTTAGGTTTCTTTCCTTTTGTGTTGACCTAACATCTCTTAATACCAATGAAGCCGTTAATGCCACGAGCCATTTTTTTAATGCCACAACTAATAGACTGTCCTTTACAACTTTACCCCTCTCCCTATCGATCTCTTCAACTTATCGGCAAGAAACCCACATCCACTTCCATCTCCTCTGTCTCTTCTCCGGCTGTCTTTAGCCGTCTTTATTGATGATCGATCCACTGTCAATCCCAAAATATGGAACTACCACGAGATCTAACTCCTTCACTCCATGTTCTGTCCATTTTCGTTGATCATCTCTCCCCAGTACGGAGTGAAATTAACATGTGTTCTCTTTTTCTCCAAATCTAAACCGATTCTCCATTGCGAAGAGGATGAAGACGAGAGTAAAAGCAAACCCATTTGTGAAATTTTTCTCCAAATCCTATGTCTTCAAATTACGTTCATTTTACAAATCAAGCCTTTGTGATTCTTTTGAGATTAAGTACTGATTGAGGTATTGCTTGATTCAAAGATTATCGTTCCATTTAATTTGTTTCATCTGTTCTGACTCAAGGATTACCGTTGGCTATGATTTGTATTTTCTACGGAAACGACAGTCCTGAAAATGATGAAAGAGAACATCTTGAATCCTCACCTTGGAATCAGTGGCCTCCGACGAACGGGGTTAAAGAGAAAAAGTGGCCGGTTGGCAATAAAGAGAGAGGAAGTGGTGAGAAAAAAAGCGGTGAAAAGAAGATAATTGATGGAACAAATGTCAAAGGGGTAATGTTGTCAGAAAACATGAACAGTCGTGGCTTTAAAAAAAGTTTTCGTGGCATTATCAGCCACCATTTTTATTCGCATTTTAGACCTCATGTTTCGTATTTTGTCGCCTGGCCGTCAAATATGGCCTTCAACTATTCTTTTCTGTCCTCCTTTATTAAAACAAAACTTGAAGAACTAATTAATGACTTTCTACATAAAAGAAGTAATGAAAAAAATCTAGTGGTGACGGTCCTATCATCATCTGAAGATAATTTTTTAATTTTATATATAATCACATCATCTTTTGAAATCGTTGTGATGGCGACTGCTGCCACTTGTTCCCTTGGCTCCATCCTTGAGTTCCACCCATTATCTCTATTGGTTCATCTATTTTGCCTGAATGGTGTCCCCTTATGAGGCCTATGCCTTAAACAATATCAGAGTGGTAATAGTACTAATCAATTGTTCAACAGTCTGGCAATCTCAAAATAAGCTCAAGCTGCCCTCTACAGTGAACATCATTATCACCATGGAATTTTTTATACTTGGTAGATTTTTAGTTCTAAACCCCGACAAAATCATACTTTGTTGCACAATGAATTTTTGCAGCCAGTGTATTTGACTTCGTAAATCGGGTTTTTTGTTTACAAATATTGCAGGGATTGAGTGGCTGAACATAGGAAATGAGATGGGCAACATCAATGTTTCTGGAATGAAAGGTATATATGATGCTTAGGCATAGACATGTATATTCTTCTGTTCACTCTATTTATCTTCTTGTGATTTGAAGCATGATTTTATATCCTTGTATGGAATATTTTCTTTCATATTGTGGTTGGTATATGATCCAGAAGAAGAGAATAATACAGCAGTTGAAGCTCAAGCAGATTCATCCCGGCAGCATGCCAATCAAGGAGACGATGAATGCGGAGAAGATCAAATAAATGAAGAAGGTGAGGGGAAAGATTTTCATGGAAGAGTTGAAGGGCTGTATTCCGATAACTCACCGGAGGGTGGAAATCCGCCCGTGGCCAAACAAACATCGGATGGCAAAGGTTAGTATTTCAATACTCTTGCCCTATGCACCTAACTCTTGATGTATTCCACTTTCGCTCCTGCATGTGACCTGTCGATAGTCAACTGAGGAAGATGAAAGAAACAAAACAAAAAAGAAAAGATTAATAAGGCGAATTTGCTAGTTCTTTACCGTATTTCATTCTTTTCTTTGGATGTGGAATGAAACTTCACTACCTCGATCTGAATTTGCAGAATAACAAAGAATTGAGTGTTCGGATGCTTTTGTTTGTGTAGTGCTATTCTTCTAGTTCATCTGAAGGCGAAAATTTGCATCATCATTGCTTCTAAAATGTGGTCTAGGACAAGTAGAAGTGACATAGTTAAACATATGCCACATGATTTCGTACATTGAATTTGATTTTCAAAACATGCAGCAAAGGAGGTAGAGGGAATTAATACAACTTTGGCCACAGAATCCGAGCCACATACTGCAGAACCTCTTGAATCCAAGTCCAACAATCAAGATGAACATAGTGAAGCTCAAATGGAGCTACTGCAAGAAGGACATGAGGGGTCTCCCTCGTATCCAACAGAGGCCAACGAAAATTTGTTCGGAACTGAAGAAAATCAAAATCTGGATGAAACTTCTGTTTCGGATGCTAATATCGACCAAACAACATCCCAAGGAAAGTTACTAGGCACAAGAATCACCAAGGATCGACACGAAACTGGGACTGAAGATGAGTTGGAGAATGGCTTTGACAGCAAATGCAGTCAAGAAGTTCCAATTGAGGTGAATTTAAGTAGGAATGGTTCCTCAAATACAAGACAAATACTCGAAGAAGGAGCCATTTCTCAGGGAACTTTATCAATCGCCGTTGAAAAAGTTCCTCAAATACAAGACAAATCCTTGATCCTCAACGAAAACAAGGAAACAATTGAGAGTAAGTCGGAAAATGAGGACACAAAACAAGCTGTGAAGGAATCAAATACCGATGAGGTCAATTCTCCTCAATCTGAATTGGTGATGGTTGGTTATGATAGTAGAAATGGAAAGGAAAACGTGGAAAGTAGAGAGTTAACTGAAATGACTCCTATTATGAAAACAGTGCCAACAGAATTACCTACTACACAATGCAACCATGAAGAAGAAGAAGAAGAAACAGAACAAACAGAGGAGAAAATCATCGAAGCAATAGAAGAGAAAAAGGTAAATTTTATGGCAGTGGGAATTATCACAGAAGCAAGAGAAAAACCAAAACTGGACACTGGAATTTTCCAAAGTGCCGGTAATGAAGCAGTAGATATTGCTGTTGCTGAGCTTAGAACATCACCAAGATTTAATTTTGATATCTCAATGAAAGCAAGGTTTGAAGAATCTGATCAAAGTCCTTTACTGCACAACAACAAGACTCAAACCAGAAGCCTGCCGATACTCAATGGTGATACCAGCTTTGGAAACCCGATACAGGATCAGGCAGTTTCAGCAGAAGACAAAAGCATAGAAGTGGAAAGAAGTGATTTGGATAGGTCAAGAGCTCCGTTTCTGATTTTCTTGGTGACAGACGAGGAAAAGGGAAATGTCGCAGAAAAACTAAAGAAACAAGATTGTGAAAACAAAGGGGTGGAAGAATCTTGGACTGTAACAAGTAAGGAAGTTGCATTGATAATTGGGAGTGGGAAGCGCAAGCCCCGACCCTCCCTCTTCACCTGCATCCGTCGTGCTGCTGCAATCAACTAAAAAACACTCATCGAAATAGTAAGAAACGTTTTTACATCTCCAATTTTTGCTTTAAAAAACTTTTGGTTCGTCTTGCTAGCTTTAAAAACTTTCCTTGTTTTCATGTTGTTCTTTTGGTGTTCATTGTTTGATTGTTTGTTTGTTTGACTGAAATATGTTTGAGCTTGGCAATTGGATGGAAAATTGTACTTTCGGTAAGTTGAATCAAAGTTTGTAAGAACTTCTTGGAGTTATGCTTGTTGCTCAATGATCCATCGATCTTCTTTTTACTCCAAGATTCAAGTCAAAGACCCCCTTCAATGTTTTTTGAGTTCATGAGAAGTTTAGGGGGTGGCTATGTCATATATCGGTGATGCAAAAACCTAAAAGGCCGCATATTTATAAGCTGCGGAATTTGTCTGAGTTGCTCGAGCAACTTTGTAGTCTCTCTGAAGCCTGTCTGTTTGAGTAGCTCAAGCAATTTTCTAAAAAAACGTTGCCATGAAAACAAAAATACAATTAAATGTGTGTTTTGTTGTGAAATTTGCCAACAAAGAGACTATAGCACTGGACCTTCCTTACATTCGATATCTTTTGAAGTCCCGGCCGGAGAACAATAGAAACTTACAAATGGAAATTCAAAGCTGTTTAATCCAATTTGAGTTAAATATAAGGGAGGATACCTGCACAAGAAAAGTTCCTCTCAGGAATGCGGGCTTAAATAACTATAGATGCCTACTCTACAGGAGTACAGGCTGTGTTTAGCAAAAGTGGGCTTCAGTGCTGTATTTCCGTTCAATAAAAATGGGCTTTACTTGCACGCTTCACAGGAATTCTTTCCCTACACTAAGGAAATGAAAGATGTGAGCAGGAATGGAGGAGAGTACCGGCATGTGGTGCTTCGGATCACTCCACTGCCACACATTCTTGTGGACTATTGAATGATTTCACGGAATGAAGTTGGAAATTTCGAATTGTAGCAGCCAAAACTAGAACAATATGAGACTTATGCTTCTTATTTGCCAATCAAGAGAAACAATTACATTGATCGATAGTATATATGTTGGTCAATGTAACTTCTCTTTACAATTTTTTTTTTTTTTTGCCAATCGGTTAGAGAAATCATTACATTATGGATGAAGTACAAAGTACAAATCACGTTGTGTGAGAATCCACATGATAACCAAGCCCAACAACTGAACCTACAGGATAAATAAGCCCATCAAAGATACCACAATCACTATAAGTCCAACTCAACTACAAGCCCCATTTTTGAAAGAAATAACCCCAACAAATACAAAGAAAGGAACACCCACACGCAGGTAGAAACAATTAGATTGATCGAGGCCATATGTTCCACGAATCCAACCCGTTCCAGATTCAATCCGGTCATTAATTAAACGCTCCTTATATGGGCTGCTGGGCAGGCGTGTTTGCGAGAACTTTTGGTGTGCAGCTTATGCTTCGAGGCACCTCAAAAGTCAAATGTTGTGCTAGTTTTTGTTACATCTTCTTTCAGTTTTCAAATAAGCTTTTCAGCACATATGTGAACTTTTGACAAGCACTTTACAGTTTACGCGGAGACACAAAAAACATTGGCCCGTCGGTTGGTGATTATAGGTATGGGGGCTTGCAGTACTCCAAACCTACCCCGCGTTGGCCCTGGACTTGTTCAAACCTGACCTTTCTTTCTTTTGCCCCTATTCCGAGATTAAAGGATAATAAGTGTCATTGCACACGTATCTCTGAGAGGGACTGTCAAATTAAATTTATCTTTTTTACTTAGGGCGTATATGAGAGACTAATTATTTTTGCATTTTGGATTGTGTGTTATTTTAGTTTCGGATTGCGGCCATAATAGAGAATGAATCTAGTAGAGTGTTTGAAAGATTTGCTTGGGATAGATTTTTGTAACAGAGTAACGTTTGGGAAGATAATGCTCATAATAGATTATGAATGGGTATGTTGAGGATAATGCTCAAAATATATGATGAATTCGGGAAGATAATTCAAAAGTGTAGTTTTCAAAATACAGGATGATGCTCAAAATAGATTATACAGGGCTGATTCTCAAATTGTGTCTCTAAAGTGTAGTTTTCAAAATGCATAATGAGAGAATGCATTATCACAATTGAACTCCCCAAATAGGAAAAATGGATAATGGGAATGGAAAATCCAGCTCCCGAAGAGTCTCTTAGTTTTAGATATTTCATAGTTTAGAAAATAAAATATTTAAGCAAAGGATTTTTCTATTGATAGCCCAGCCCATTAAACATCAATAAGTCAAAAAAATGACAAAAAAAAAAAAAACACAAACTTCAATACAAACTCGTACACATTTCAAACCTCCCCTGTTGTAATGGAATTCTTCAAACCACCTGACCAATCTTTTGACTACGTGTGAAATACTACAGGATATGATCATTGCACACATAACTCTGAGGGGGATTGACAAATATATCAAGGGAATTTGCACTTACACTCCCTGTGCTATCACTGATTTGTACATACACCCCTTATACTCTAATTTAGGCACTTACACCCCATGTACTTTGGACTGAAGTGCAACGGTTAGAACATCCGTTAAAATGGATGGAAAAGCTACTGGCGGGAGATTTTCCTCCAAAAGGAAGAAGAAAATGCCCAAAATAACCCTATAGCCATTTGTAAGCTTTGTCAAACTCCCCTTCCAAAAAATAGAGCATCCAAACCCCTTCCTTCTCCTAATCCACTCTCTCTCTTCTCTCACAAGATGTCTTCTCAAACATCAAAAAGCCCATCAATTTCAAGCCAAAGGATGCATCCAATTTGCCGTTGCGGTTTGCTTGAAATTGATGGGCTTCTTAATGTTTTAGAAGACATCTTGTGAGAGAAGAGAGAGGTATTATTCCACTTAACTTTTTCTTAAAGTCATGGTTTTGTCTTTATTTGAATTTTTTTGCATTTGTTAGTTTTGTGCCAAATTTTTGTGATTTATTGATTCATCTCGTCGAGACAAATCATAAAAGTAATTCTTTTTTATACTTTTACCCAAATACTTTTGAAAATAACCACATTTAAGTTTAAAAAAAGGGTCAAAAAGTGAGGCACAAAACTAACCATTTTTTTGGGTAAAAGCAAAAAAAATTTACTTTTTCAATTTGTCTTGACGAGACAAATTGGAAAACTAAAAAAGTGAGGCAAAAAACTAACAAACGCAAAAAAAAGTTCAAATAAGGACAAAACCAAAAAAGTGTTGTTAGTAGAACAGGGTCAAAGAGTGGGTTAGGAGAAGAGAGGGGTTTGGATGCTCTATTTTTTGGGAAGGAGAGTTTAACAGGGCTTATAAATGGCTATCAGAATTAGTTCAAGCATTTTTCCCCCTCATTTTGGTGGGAAGCCAATAGCTTTTCCATCCATTTTAACGGATTTTCTAATAGTTGCACTTCAATCCAAAGTACAGGGGATGTAAGTACCTAATTTGGAGTATAAGAGGTGTATGTGCAAATTGGTAATAGTACAAGGAGTGTAAGTGCAAATTCTCCAATTATTATCTTAGTTTTGGTTTTGTTTTTCCGCATGACTATCTCACCGCTCAATATCTCACTGTTCATCTCGGCAATCAATAATTCAAACATTCTAAAACGCTTTTGGACAATAAAATTGAAAGCAGAAGGGGAAACGGTGTAGGTTAAGCGGTGCGCAAAGACTTTGTGTTTGGTTTTAGGTATTTCATAATTTAGAAATTACTAGAATGTAGAAGCGTGGACTTTCTGAAAGAGTAAAGCCATTAAGGTAAGTAATTCAAAGTGACCACTTACCTAAAGTAACATAAAAAATAGGGAAAATGTTGTGAAAAGAAACCGTGACAGCTAAGGTACTGTTTTCAATGGAAGCCTGGGGAAACGGTTGACCAATTCCTTCATTCAAAAAGTCCTTTCTACTCATATTCCAAAATCTCCCAACTCCCAACCATTGATCTTTTAGTCAAAACCAATAAATAACAACCAAAAATCACTAAATATCTTTTCCCATTGAATAATTTTTTCCCAAAAATCATGAAATTTCAAGTCAATAATGCCTTGGCTAGCAAGGCTTAGTTGTCTATTGGAGTAATATTTTTTTCTAAATTAGTGAAGTTCAAAAAAAAAAAACCGTAAACCACACTTGTGAGTTTAAAGAGAAGCACCAGGCAAATGAGGGACCGGCAGCATAGTAGGTCTTGACGCACTCTTATTTTGGGTCATATCTCGCCGTGTCAAAATAGTCATTAGTTAATGTTTGTAGACTTGTCAAATTGTCTTTAGTGCGTGAAATTATATTGATACATTTGTCTTGAAATTTATTCTCGAAATTTTACTTAGTCGTCGGTGGCAAATCCAGGGTTTTATTAGGAAATGGGCACGTATTGATCATAGTTTTGAAAATTGTGTGTCCATGATCCACTACAATGAGATGTCATCATAGCCTAAAAGATTTGAACGTATACTTTTATAGGAATTTATTGACAAATTTGTAATGAAGTACCTAGAGTTTATGAAAATTTCTTTGTAATTAGTCAAAAGTATTTGTTCTTAGTTCGTTTTTGGGTCTCAAAACCTCTGGACATGGTCTGCAATAAATTTTCTCTATTTTTCTTTTTTCACTCATTATTCTAAAAAATCTCCCTCAAAACTCAAATCGAACAAGAAAAACAACTCAAAAACTACACAAGACGAAAGTAAAGCAAATAATGCAGGGAAAGTATTGATCGATATGAAATTATTGTTTCTTCCCAAATCTAAGGTTCCTTTAAACAAGAAATGGAGTACCCAAAAACAAAAAAACAAAAATATGATTACCAAAGATCATATGGCCACATTTTTTGCGTTACAACAAGAATAAATCAAACAAATTAGGAATTAAGAACAGAGTAAACAAATTTCCTCTGTAGCTTTAGATCAGACGGTCATCATCATCTTCACAAATTCTTCAAAATTAACTTGACCATCACCATCCAGATCAGCCTCTTTGATCATCTGCTCCACCTCTTCATCGCTTAGTTTCTCCCCAAGGTTGATCATCACGTGCCTCAGCTGCACAAGATTAAATTATTCAAGAATGCAAAAATTCAAATAAATAAATTAAGTTAGAATCTCCTAGACCCTCGGGTGGTAGCCTAGTGGTAAACAGCTCACTCTCATGAGATTTGGGTTCTAGAGTTAGCAAGTTCAAGACTTGCTAACCACAACCTTGCTGGTCCCACTAACCTTTGATGGGATGGTAAAAACCCGTGATCGGTTGGTCCCCCGTAGTGCCTGCCAAGGGAGGGTCTAGGTTGGTCCCCCATCGTAGTTGGTCCATCACGGTGTCTGCAAAGGCTTTGTGAAATAGTCGATCGATTCCTCATCCACGAAAGATTATTAAGTGTTTGACACCAACAGACCCAAAAGATCACTACATATTGAGGTGCAATCCATAAAAGAAAAGGTAGAATCTTTTTTTTAGGTTCTTTTCTATTAGAGAAAGTCCAAATACAGTTGCGTTTCATGTTTTGGGCAGTGTTCACTGGATTAGAAACAGGTTTTATGATGTAGTCCAACTGTAAAACAACTGTAGGAATATTGATTAAGAATTAATACATGTCATTAGTTTCGATATCACTAATTTAATACAAATACTTTTGTACCTCTCTGTTTTGCCTCACCCAATGCAATGGGTGTATGATTATAAAATAAAATACAGAAACACCCCTCCTGGCAATGTTGATAATGTCAAAGGTCAAGGAACCTAGTTCACATCCCTACCGACGTGATGTCAAACTCTCTCTCTCATCTTCAAAATATTGACCCAAAGTGGGACACATGTAACTTTTTTAAGTACTCCTATTTCCTCACCTTTTTTTGGAAATACTAAGCGTGTCGGGTCAGTTTACGCACACCTTAGACGAATCTTGTAGACCTTTCTACGGTCATTTCACACGCTTACGCGCATTTTTAAGAAACCCTGGGTCTCAAACTATGGTAGAGTCGGCCCTATCCAAGCTAACGGTACCTTAACTAATCTTGGGAGAATAATCTCACATCCACTAGTAGAAAGCCCAATTAAAACCAGAGCAAAATCCCATAAGAACTAACCTTAAAGGATTTAATAACACCTTGGAGTTTTCTTGCGTAAGACAATTTAGGAGGATCCGAATCCCTAAATTTCATGTCTTGACCGTTAGGCCATGGGTTTATTCTGTCTAGTTACAGACTCGAGTGTAAAAGCATACAAACATTACAAGCCATTTTGACCAGCTAATCACGAAAATATTTGGCATTAATAACAACTTATATTGGTAGATGGAGAAAATATATACTCAGTAAAAGTGTGGGCCATAGGCAAAATTACTTGGGATTAATTAGGTGGGCTTACCTCATTGGCTGATATGTAGCCATTTTGATCCTTGTCAAATACTTTGAATGCTTCTTTAAGCTCCTCTTCAGCATCGGTCTCCTAATAATATCAAAGAAATCATGTTTGAATAAGAGATAGATTTCGTTTATAGATTACTTAGTATAGAAGAGAAAATTGATTTCAATTAATTAGTATTCTTACCTTTATTTTATTGGCCATGAGGTTCAGAAACTCTTTGAATTCTATGGTGCCATTGCCATCGGCATCAACTTCTGTTATCATGTCTTCCAGCTCCTCTTCCGTTGGATTCTGATCCAACGACCGGATCACCGTCGCCAGTTCCTCCACTGTTATGCAGCCTGTCCATTCAACCAGTCATTAACGAGTAACTTATTCAGGTGTCTTGGAATACCGTCACGTAATACCTAGCACTTTCATTTTCCTCCACATATGCCAGGACTGGTTTTACGGACAAAAAACAAGACACAGTGTGTATGGATAAACTGAAAAACAAAGTAATTTTTGTTGGCTTTATTAGATCCAATTAGGCACAGACATGAAGCGAAACAGGCACAAGAATTGACAGACGGACACGACACGGATGATAAACGTACCGAACTAGGTATGGCAAGAAGCACCTTAAGCACGGAAATAAACGGGTTGGGCCGGCAGCCTGCACGGCACAACCCATTTGACAGACATACATGATTTACTAGACATGGGTTTTGTTTTGTAGCAAGTTACTGTATTGGTAAAATTACTCATCGCGGCACGGAATCTCTGTAGTCGGTTTCTGTGTCTGTAGAATTACTCATTGAAAGCGTTGAATGTGAAACAGAGAGTTCGATATAAACAGAGCAACACACATGAATGTGTCTCTTTATATGTGTGTTGAGTGCATTTTTGGAATGTAAAAATGAGCAAGGATTAAAAGAAAGAATGCGTACCATCTCCATCCTTGTCAAACAGACTGAAAGCTTCTTGGAACTCAACAATCTGTTCTTCATTCAATACACCGGCCATGGTTCTGCTTGAGACTAAAGAGAGGGATGAGAAGATAGAAATTGAAAGTTGGAGAGAGAGAGAGAGAGAGAGAGAGAGGGTATAGCTCAATCCTAGCTGGGCTGGTGTAGTAGTATTTATTGTAGTGTCATGGGGATACGAAATACTTTCAAAATGTCTTATTTAATTTGTCCAAGATTAGAATGAAGGGTCAAACTAAGCTTACACATGATTTGGAACTGGATTCACATTGTACTGCTAGTAGAAATGAACAAAAGTAATTAGAATCGAAATGTCATATAATAAAGTTAAGGGTGCACATAAATTGATCCAGACACTTGGTTATTTCAAAAAAAAAAAAATTAATCTTGTGTCTAGAGCTGGTGACAAACCCAAAGACATGTAACATGTACATCAACAAAATTAGAAATATGCAGAAAGTAATAAAGTATAGAAAGTGTTTTTTTTTTTTTTTTAAATAGCAAAGTACAGTTTGGGTGCTAATTAAATTTTGAGGTATGTGAGGTATTATCTCCTAAAAAATACTCCAAATTAACAAAGCAAAACTCCTGAGAATAACATTTTTTGTATGGGAAAGTCTATAATACACACCCCTTAAAAGGGTGTACCATATGTATCTATTTTATGGTTTATTCATAATATTTTAGCATGTTTCGTAACTTTTGTTTTAGAATTCATAACTTTTTAACAATACGATTCGTAATATTTTCATTATGATTCATAACATTTTGGTGTATCTCGTAACCTTTATACAATTCGTAACTTTTTAACAATACAATTCGTACCATTTTTTTTATAATTCACAACATTTTGATAGTGCATATGATACACATCCAAACAAAAGGTGTGTATCGTAATCTTTACCTTTTTGTATTCATATCTTACTCATTTGACCCATCCTTTTCCTTCTAGTAAAGTCACAATCTTTGCCTTCTGGCAAACGCCACATTTAGGGCTAAAATTCACCAAGGAAACCAAACCACACGTGACTCCAGGCATTTGACCACTCTGTTTACAAATCCAATTAAGCTCTTTGCTCCTGCCATGTCCTGTGTCCATTTGGAAGAAACTTCTACACTTATTATTGATCCAAGAAGAATTAATTTTCAAATGGCCAATTTTTCTTTGAATATGGTCTCTCACTCTCTTGTTGGAGAAACGGATTTTAACGTTAACGGTGAAATTACTTGGCATGCTCGTTTTACGTCACTGATCTATTTATGTTCGGCGAACGCTAAGGGACCTCTTATCCCTGCCGAATTCTCATTTTTCTTGTAAAACAACCGATTTTATGGTGACCCAATCTCGCTCCTATTTACTCCAAACCCGAAACATGATGTATGAGCTTGAACAAGTCCAATAACCCTTTTAGCTCAAAAATTCACCCACATTTGCCGATTAAAAAAAAATTACACCATCATTAAACATTCCTGCAGCCTACCTTAGTAAAAACAAAACTCCTGAAAACAGAGTTCAACCCATCAAGACAGCCTAAGCATGAGCTGAACACTCCCACCAAGAAGGGGCACACTTCACTAAATGTGCTTGGCTGTCCAAACGCGGCTTTTCTTCCTGCCACTAAGTAGCTCGATCTCCAAGGGTAATGTGTGAATCCACCAATGTCTTAGAGCATCTCCAACCCATCTCTAAAGTCCATTTAGAGATGAATTGGACTTTTAGAGATAGGTTGGAGATGGTTTTAAACATCAACGCTTAAACGGGGACAAAGGGTAGTTCTCGAAACGCTCACTTGTGAGGTACAATCCTCGGATTAATTGAGAGCTGAATCATCTTCAAAACGGAAAATATATTTAAGATTTGTTGTTTATCACTCGAGTCAATCTGACTGAGTTTTCGTTAGGTTGAGCTCAAGTAGCTTGATTTTCTTTTAAAGAGCATGATAAAGCCTATCAAGCTGGCTAGTGAATCGGTTTGAAAACTTTTATCTATAAGTTTAAAAAATGTGTTCAGACTTAATTTATTTGCAAATAACAGGCCAATCCCCAAAGAAAATTACTTTGGTTCCCTGTTAGCAAGCAATAAGATTAATCTTCAAGAATCAGTAGAAGTGGACGAAACCTGACCCTAAGTTACTAAAAAAACGAGAATAGAGGTCACATATAAGTGCGCGTAAGTTGATCCCAAGTTTTCAGAAAACGAGAATAGAGGTCACATATGCAACAAAACAGAGGTCACATTCACAGAAGCAAGAAACTGTGCTGGGTCATGGTCCACTAATTGGAATTCCAACCCCAAGAAGAAGGGCAGAAAACCAGAAACATACGACAGGAAATTCCCCAAAACGAGTCCATGGCCTCAAGTTAATATGGCTTATGACTTTTCTTTGTGGAAATAGCATGAGGGTAGGTGGACTATTGGAAAGGTTTTGTTGCCACAGGTCATGCCCAAAGAAAATTCTTGCGTTGGTTGCTCTTTCTAAGCAGGGATGACAATTTAACCCGTTCTATTCCGTTTTCGTCTCGATTGGGGCAGATTCCGGTAAAATTTCAGTTCAGGTTTGAGTTCCGAGAAAAGAAAGAAAAAAAATATGGGTTTGGGTTCAGGAGTGTGTATGCCTGAATCCATCCATCTTTCGCAAGTAGTTATTTTTAAAAAATCATATTAAAAGTATATATCAAGGATTTTTTATTTTTTTTTACAAACGAAATCATCCCATTAGCTCACACGAAAGAACATGCATACTTGTTCATACTAACAAGACCATACACATGAAACCCTAGCCAAAACAATCCGACAATCAAAACAAAGAACCACTAAACAAACAGAAGGCCAAACGTAACACCCTCACAAGAGCCAAAAGAAACACAAGCGTCCCCTCAACGCCGAAGACACAATCAACAAAACCTGCAAACAAGAGTTTTGTCTCTCGTTCTACGAGAGTTTTGTCTCTCGTTATTAGTTTCGTCTTTGGACGAATTTTGTCTACAGATTGGGTTATTTCAATCGATGTTGTTTTACATCAATATCTGTGTTTCTGCATTCTTTCACTACATGATGTCTTTGGCGAGGCAATCCGTGGCGACTTGCAGATCTGTAATTCTTGGGAGTTCATTGGTGCGTTCATACTTGGGTAGAGTGCATCTGATCGTCTGGATATTTGGTGTCTTTTGTCCTTAACTTTGCACTTTTTCTCGTTTAAGACTCCTAATTAGATGTTAGACAGTTTAAAAGTGTGTCGCTATTGCGTCAGGCCATAATTTGGTTAGGATGAAAGATATCGATTGCCTTGTAATTTACTTGTTTTCTATTTGTTAGACGATGAGTTTGACTTTGTCGAAATTCTTTGTAATGATTTCCGTTTTGTAAATGTCGTTGGGCGTTTATCAATACAATCTTCTCACTTTTTGACCAAAAAAAAAAACCTGCAAACAAGGATTAGGAACACAAGACAAAGATATATCAAGGATATGTGTACTCTCTAGACAATTCACAATAGTCTCTATGTTAGCATCTGTTCATCTTAGTCTTATGTTGTAAAAAATGTAATGCTACTGTTATTCTTTTTTAACCAAACAGTGCATAAAAATGAAATCAAAAAGTTAACTTCGATTTTTGGGAATTGGAATTGTTGGGATGGGAGAAACCCGAAAGAGCAGTTACACTACGTCCACCGATGGGGGCGTGTCGGGCCCACTCCGGGCCCTGTACCGATGATCCGAACCGTTCAAAAATTTTAAAAAGAAATTCCGAGTGGGTTCACGTGAGGATCAGCTCAATCCGATATGTATAGATGCTAGATCCAAGCATCCCATTCTTGAAAATCGGAAAATCTACTCTTTCCTTTTTTCCCGATTTTTCAAGAATGAGAAGTTTGGATCGAGTATCTACACATATCAAATTGAGCTGATCCTCGCGCCAGGTTATTTGGATTTTTTTTTTAAAAAAAAATTAAACGGCTCAGATTATCCGTGCAGAACCCGGAGTGGACCTCACACGCCAGTCGATGGCCGTCCACTGACTCCCCCTGTCAGTAGACGTAGTGTTTTCGAACCCGAAACCCATGGGAGTATAAATGACTTTCGAGATTCATAGGTCTCACACACCGGCCCATTACCATTCATAACCCAAACGCTTCTCACCAGGAGAAAAAAAAAGGGACCTCGTCCCTCCATTGTACTCTGTATGGTAGCCATCTATATTCTACTATTGAATACTTGATATTATTCCTTTGTGAACAAGAAGCAATTCCCTTTTGAAAGCCCAGAGGCATTACAAAGATTCCACACAAGATACAGAAATGAACCAAAAGTCCTAAAATCTAGATGCCCAGCCAGACTCAACGACAAACACTGCAAAAATAGACCAACAGGTTGGGCAGAGGACCGGTCAAAGATTTGGCAGTAGTAAAAGATTCCTAGGAAAACCCAGCCCTAGCCATTGACCTAAACAAGGTGCACACCAAGTTTGTGCTGATTGGCATATGAATTCTGAGTAGTTTTTTCCAGACTGGTTTTATTCATTGTTTCCTTCTGAAGGGGTCCCAGTAATAAGGCAAGTGACCAGTTTTCATGAATAATCCTGCTGGAACCTCGAGCTTCTATTGTCACCAGAGCAACCACTGCCTCAACACCTTCAACTTCCATCAATGTCCAAGGAGTATAATATAATTTAGGTGGTTGGACTTGCTTCAAATGCGACATAATTAATGCATGAAATGCTTAAAATCCTGCCAAGAATCTATAACATATTATACCCTAAGAACTCATGTCAAGTTGTCAACCATTTAAGGGCACCTACTACATTACCGTATCACCATGAGAAATCTTACAACATTATGGCATAATTTGTAAGTGAGACAGATGGATGTCATGCCAACAATGTACTCCATAGAACACCCAAAAGAACTCATATCATCAAGCATTTACGGGCACCTACTACATTACCATATCACCAATTGACAAGAAATCTCACATTATGGCAGAGTTAGGCGAGTGAGACGAGTGGATGTCATGCCAACAATGTACAACACCCAAAAATAACTCATGTCAAGCATTTACGGGCACCTAGTCACCTGCTACATTACCGTATCACCAACCAATGAGAAACCTTACCTTATGGAGGATGTATGGCCTACAACTTCTCATATGCCATTTTCTACCTCAACGGTGGTGTTACGAGCAGGGGCAGACATACCCTTTGAGTTTGAGGTGGGGTGCCCTATTTTTGGTAGTAAGGCCACATATATCGTAGTACATCTACATACTAAATGCAACAAGTTTCTGTATTAAAGGATTAAATTGGGTCCAACATGAGAAATATTAAGAGGACTAAAAGAGAGGTCTGTGACTACTAAAATTATTTGCACACACGCATATATGCACCAAGAGGTCTGTGACTACTAAAACTAGCTGGACCAAACAACAAACTACCGAATAGATACCAACACACACAGAGAGGTCCAAATGGGAGCCCAAACAGAATGGGGGTCTCAAACAAGAAAACTTGGTGTGAAATCAAAAGAGCCCTGCAAATTGTCCTCGTTCTTTACCCATTACAAGGAGTTGAGAACTACTGCACAATTTGCACCTCAGAGAAGTATTTTAATGGAGGCATATTTGTCATGTGTAATTCCGTAACCACCCATACGAGCAAGTCATCATAAAACCATTCGACAAATTGTAATAACCTTTTTTTTTTTTGAAAGTGGACAAATTGTTATATCTAGAAAATGCCGATTATCGATCCCTGACTACTTACATGCACAATATAGAATTCCAACTTTTTGCCTCAGACTATAGTTATACAAGTTGAGAAAATACACAATCATCTTACAGGCATATTTTACAGGTTTCTAAATTGCCAACGATTTAGAGGGTATCACGTGAGAAATGTCGATGCTGGCTTACCTCGCAGAGATGAAATAAGAGGTCTCCTACAGCTTTCTTTTTTTTTCAGATAGGCATACCCTTTGGAACAATTCGATCCTTGAGCCACATGTAAATTGGCACAATAACAAAGTAAGTTGCAGCAATTGCACCAAGAATGAAGCGCAAGAAGAACATGAACGGATTTACAGGCTTTTCCACATCTTCTGCTTTTGGACCAAGCTGCACATAAAAATGAGAAATAAAAAGGGTCAAATACCAAGTCCATAAAAATCCTCCTCAATCTATGGTATTGAATATCCGAACTTGAAAATCTTTATACTGCGGGTAACAATTTTGCCAAACAAACTCTAGAAAGGGCTGCTGCCTCCCATCATTGCTCCACAATTTTCCCACACATCCAAACTCCAAAGAGACCGGGCACTTCTAAATTGAATATGCATCTCACAATCTCCGACATACTATGTGGACACTTCTGGTTATTATTTACTGACCATATCAAATAGAAAAACTCCCGCCAACAGCATTGAAAGTAGTTAATCCAACTCCCTAACTTCTTAATTTCATCAAACACATAAATGACTATGAGTAAGGACTAAAACCACTGAAAAGGTTATCGGATAAGAGATCAAAAGGAATAGGAATGGAAAAGTGAGGGCCAATGTTAACGTTTTAGCCCACACTGGTGAGAAAACCAAACGATGCTCTTTATTCATTGTAAGCTACCTGTTTGTCAGTCTTTCAAGAGAATAAACAAAGCTGGGAAAAAATGTACACAGAAATTTATCTTCAAACCCATATATCTATACAGCAAGTCAGAACTCTAACATGGAGCTCATGAGAAAAATGACTCTTCAAATGCTTCATCTAACCACGCACTATTTAAGCCACAAGACCATGCCTAACTTATGCCATGAGGAAACGTAATGCAATTTTTTCAGCAATGGTTTTTGGGAGTCTATTGTTGTCAGTTGTTGGGTTAGTTCCTGATTCTGTTTCGCTTGCACTTCGCTAACTATTTTGAGGTTCAACCTGCCTGAGTAACGCACCTGATATCTAGACAGGAGTATTACGGTAATTGGGGATGTAAACCCTAAGTTATAAATAGTTGCTATACAAAGCAACCGATGTAACTCTTGCACTCTCTAGTCTCTTCAGATACATAGTAAAATCTGGTGGCAGCCGTGGATGTACACAATTGCACGTTTGGGGAACCATGTAAAATCTTTGTGTGTTGCGTTCTTTGATTCTTGCTTGATTGTTCTTCGCATGTTGTGTGTAGTGTGGTTTGGCCGATTTCTCAACATCATTGTAAAAGATCTATTTCTTGTGCCCTCACCAAAAGATTATATTCAAGTACATTGCAACAATTTGGAAATGGCGCTTTATTCCCTTAGAGAGCATTTCTAACAAGTTTTAGGCAAGAAAAAGTTATCTATCAGTCTCATGCGCTCAAATTAGTAACCACCTCATTCTCAAGCACCTGGCTGCCATATTAAACTTGAGGTGATTATCACATAAGAAAAACCGTTATGTTAGATAGCCTGATATACATTATTTGTTGATTTCACAATAGGTTAAGCTTTTCATACGAGTAGTGCTCTAAAAAGGTATGATAGCTCCCATTACAGGAGGTCCTTCATTGACATCTTAAGATTTATGTATTAGAGTGTGAATCCTTTTGGACTTGCTTAAAGGTTTTATGTTACTGAAAATGGTTTTCGGGCTTGTAAAACCGGAAGTACAGTTTCTGATATATTTTAGGATGACAGGGTTTATATAAGACGAGGTCACGAGAAGCCTAATCATACGATATAGCTCAACGCAGAAAACCATGAATCTAAGATGGACTTTCTTTTTTTGTAGTTACCCAAAATCTTAAAGTGCCAGAAAAAAAAAAAAAACTGAGTCCAACAACCTACACTAGTTGGCCGGCGCCTGACGTTAGATACAGTTGTACATACTACAGATCTAAATAAGGCGCACAAGCAGAAATGCAAACAACATAGCGACTACAGATGCATGGTGAACAACAGAAGAGAAATGGCATCATTTAAACTGACACTGCAGTTAAATAGTAACAAAATCTAAAAAATGCCTATGTGTCTGTCAAATTAATAGTAAAAACTAAAACAACAAAAGTTCCCTTTAACCTATGAAAAGATTTCCTTGTACAATCTCTTGGGTAACAAAAATATTACCTGAAGGGGAGAGTCCCCCGTTAAAGGCTTCACACCTGTCACGGAGCAGCCCATAATAAGGCCGTGCCGGCGAACACCACGGTACCATTTGGGACCAATCCTTTTCAGTTGAACATCTTTGAAACCTGCCTTCTGAAACCACGCTATATACTCTTCTTCCTTTGGGAAAAGCATCCACATATCAGCAAAAAAACGAGACAACCAAAAAGTCGGGTACACCGGACCAATTACACAGGCTTTTCCACCTATTTTCAGTACCCTGTATGCTTCCTTGATGCCACGCTGTGGATCTGGCCAGTACTCAATGCTGAAGTAGACAATCATATTAGATAACAAGTAAAATTGTAAACATTTGTCACATTAGCAGAGTCAAAACAGTACTCCGATGTAAACATCAAAATTCATGAAGCATTGAACCTGAAATGGCAATTAAGAAAGTGCAAGATCATACAGCGTGAACTGGATGTAGCTATTGAGCCCACCATGAGAAAGCAGTCTTAGTTAAACCTATTTCCCGAGGAAATCTCATCCATGGAACGAAAAATGGAAAAATTCAGCATTCTTACATGGTAAATAATGTATTTATACTTTTTCCCTTTCACGAACACCACTTTCCCAAATGCCAAATCCAATTCTTATGAACCACTTCCCCAAATACCAAATCCAGCCTCAGTGCAGGCATTTTTTTCCAGCAAAACTTAGGTTTAGAATAATTTCGTCGAAAGCTAATAAATTTATTACCGGATTCTGGCACATGATACGCATATTTTATGGTATATCCCAAAGCTGTGTTTGGATCCTAGATTGTGGAGGGATTTGTGGAAGGAAAAAAGAATTAACATGGGGGGTTCTACTTACTTTTTGCTAAGGGTCAAAGAATTGCAATCACTGAATACACCCATAGTCAAAAGCAAATCCAAGCCAGCCTCCAACTTCAACACTGAAAGTGTTCTCATGGATATATACTCTAATCTGGTGCATTTGTAATTGTAAAGATTCATATTTATCCTTGTCAAAGGGAAAACCCACAAAATCTTAGGCATTTAATGTTGTATTCAATCGTACTTGTATTTCTGTCAACCAATATACACCAATGGATCAACCAAGAGAAAATATTTCATGTTTCTTCTCTTTCAAAATCTCTTTAGTCCTTGCCTTCTCGGTTTACCCCAAAGAAAATCCCTCCACGAAGCCAACATCCAAGGTTTCAAACACAGCCCACCTGCCCTAACCCACGCACTCTACTTTGATGTTTTAATTACTTAAGTTGTCAGATTTATTCCTAGCAAATAAAAACACACAAAATTAGTTCACGACAAATGGTGTGCACTCTGTTAGGTACTGCAAAACTCAATCACAACATGTCCAGCATACATGACAAGGAACTCTAGGGTATTCCTTACCTTCCAGCAGAGATATATCTATCAGCATAATCAGTCGGGAACGGAAGATCCTCTGCATCACCCTCGATTATTTTGCATTCTTTCAAAGGCTCCTTCCGCTTTGCTTTGGCAAGCTGGTGCGGCGACTGGTCAAGAATCGTCACATTTTTGGCATCAACATGCTTCACTATCCCAAGAGTAGTGAACCCAGTTCCCCCACCCACATCAACCACTCTCATCTTCCGGTCGTAGAGATCCGCAGGCTCAAGCGCCTCGTCGCGCATATCCTCAGTCCAATGCCCAGGGTTTATGACATGATCATACACTATGGATAAGAACCTGTAGAACCAAAATGCCTCTTTCTTGTGTTGTATAAACCTAGGCTGAGAAGCTGGCCTTGGGGCAGTCAAACTGCATCTGGGTGCTAAAGTTTTCACATATGAAATCCTACCAAAAGAGACGATACCCTTATTGGGAAGGCACCCTCTACGGAAATTAGAACCTAGAAAAACTAACCCAGTTGGACCTTGGCAACAGGTAAGTTTGAGATTTTCAGCACCATTAATCATTGAAGAAGCCATTGAACGACAAATATAGAGTAAACCTCCTTGAAATAACTGTGAATTGTTATCTGAAGCAAACCCACATGAGAATTGAGTGAAATTGAGATGGGTTTCGACAATATCAGTGGATCGGTACTATGCAAGTTTGATGTGAGGTGAGTGAAAGGATATTTGAAGGAAAAGAGGCTTACCAATTGAATGAAGTGAAAAAGGAGGTTGGGAGAAGTAGATTGACAGTGACTTGAGAGAAAATTTGTTGTGGACGAGAGGGAAATAGAGCTGTTTCTGTGCCTCCCCGAAGCTGAAGGGTTCCTGGCTTACTGCTACCGCATGTTTGAGTTGAGTGTCTTGGTAAGGATTTGGGTGTCATTACCAATTTTGGAATTTTCTGCTCTTAGTTTTTGCATTTTGGGGAGGCCATGTTCGAGAGGGTTTTTTTTTTTTTTTAAGCTTATTATTGTTTTGCCTTTATCCAAAAAAAAAAAAATTCATATTTGATAATTTTGCGCCTACTTTTTGTAGATTATTAATTCGTTCCAGTTATAAAAAATTTATTTTAGCACTCTCAGCTAAAGCCTAGTAGTGCACCGGGTCCATTTTTGCCATTTTCCACTACACGCCGGCACGAGAGCCAAGACACATGGCTGACTTTGAGTTCTCCGAGGGCCGATGTAAACTGCAAATTTCTTTATCTTGATATGATGGTTAATTATTGGGTCCTTTTAAAGTAACACGTAGTACTGTCATGTAGTGAAACCCAATAAAATGGCACTGTCATGTAGTAAAGAAAAACTTGATAATCATTTTCGTTTCTTCATTTGTTCACAAGGTATTAATAAAGCATCACTCAAAATGCGTACACCCCAATTCACTAATCTCTCGTTTTTCATCCACAATCAGAGTTTTCCACTGCAATCCGTACCTTGTGTTGTTCTTTATTGGGCTCTTGGGCCTCTCCTTTGTTAAGGTTAACCCATATGGTTGGGCCAAGTGGCTTACGTTATACAGCCCATTCCGACAAAAGATTGGAATTGACCATTTAATTTTGGAAAAATGATGGCTCAGGACGTGTTTTGATAATTAATACATGAGTAAATTACAGTAAACCCCCCTCAACTAACCCAAATTTTCACTTAACCCCCTCCGACTACAAAACCCAACAGTGTGCACCCTCTAACTATCCAGAATTGACACTTAACACCCTTTTGTTAGGTCTCCATAGGAAAAATGCACCGACGGCAGTCTCCGACCACCGGGCGGCCGATCCGAGCCGTCCAAAAATTTTTTTTAAAAAAACCGAATGGGCCAACGCGGGAATCAACGGCATCCGACATGCGTAGGTGCTCGATCTAAACACCCCATTTAAATTCTTGGGGTGTTTGGATCGAGCACCTACGCACGTCGGATGCCGTTGATTCCCGCGATAGCCTATTCGGTTTTTTTTTTTAAATTTTTTGGACGGCTCGGATCGGCCGCCCGGTGGCCGGAGACGGCCGTCGGTGCATTTTTCCTACGGAGATCTAACAAAAGGGTGTTAAGTGTCAATTCTGAATAGTTAGAGGGTGCACACTGTTGGATTTTGTAGTCGGAGGGGGTTAAGTAAAAATTTGGGTTAGTTGAGGGGGGTTTACTGTAATTTACTCTTAATACATTTTAAGGACATACTAAGAATATTTATTAATGAACAAAATGTCATTGGCGGGTATTAATTATCAAAACACGTCCTTAGCCGTCATTTTCCCTTTAATTTTTACGCGAAAACAAGGAAAATTTGCTTCTATCTAAACTTGTGGATGAGATTAACTTGTTTACAGTAGGCGTGTAAACTTGGTGTGGGCCCATCGACAGTTTATAGACAGTTTATAGCAATAGCAATTATCTGAATCGTTCATTTCGTAGAGCCCGTAGAGTAATGTATATAAGTAAAAAATCAGTTCAACCTAATATCAATAGGTATATCAAAAATTAAATTATGATTTATAAAATCAACAGCCTGTATTTTTTGATATACCTATGAAGATTGGGTCAAACTAAGTTTTTACTTATATACACTATTTTGTGGACCCTACAAAAGAAACGGGCCAGATTATTGTGATAAATTATCAATGAGGCTCACACTAGGCGGGAAGTTTACACCCCATCTGTAAACAAGTTAATCTTCCTTGTGGATTACGGTTTCCGTACTATTAATATATACTATATATTAAAATAGTAAGTTAAAGAAGTCATTTCAATATGTAGTTAGGAGAAAAGTTGGCAAGAAGCTTAACCCAACGGGGCTTTGACCCAATAGCATGCGGTGACAAGGGAGGGAGAGGAGGTTCAAGAATATAATTTCACGCCGATATATAAAAAAAAGTTATGGGAAAAATAATAATTAGTAGACTCCAGATCAACGTTTTTTTCTTTCTGAGAGATCAAGCCAGGTAAGAGATCACATGCAATTATCACCCGAGTAATTGCGAGGAGAACATATGCGAAAGAAATTAAGGTTTAATTCTACCATTAACCAGTAAAGGTCGGGAACCGTAGACTTATTTTGTTAACAAAACAAAACTGAGAAGTGTCCTAACTAACTAGCTGGCAATTTGAATTTTGTAGATTTGAGTACCGTACCGAATACTTGGTGACTATATATGTCTCATTTAATGGTCAATCCACACCACCAACTGATCATCTCGGGGGAGTGTTCACAGTTTACACTGCGTTATTATACTCATCAATTTGTTACTCCGTATTTTGGACTTCTCGACGAGATGAATAATTGATCTAAAAAATATAACGCGAATCTAATAAAAACTTAAGAAAGACGAATAAAACACACAAAATTAAAAAAATTAAAAACAAAAAAAGTTTACAAGAAGTCAGACTTAGGGTTAGTAGTACATGACTTTGCAAACTAGAACATGCTGTGTGTAACTATTTCAAAAACAAAAAAGTCTCTTGAGTACATACACATACATACATACATTGTGTATGTACGTGTTTTGGACCCATATTAGGTTCTAAAAAAATAATCCAAGCCACTCATTTTATTCAAAATTGTTTGTTCAAGGTACTTGTAAAAAATTAATTCGATCCAATATCACTAAAAATGTTTACAAAACATCTAACTTTGCTTCATAATCCAAGCCTAGTTTATGAAGAAAAGTTAGATAATTCGTATATGTCTTTACCAATTTCAGATAGAGTTCATTTTTTACAAGCGCCCTAAACAATCCATTTTAAACAAAATGTGCGGTTCGGATCAATTTTTTAGGACCTAAGATGATGTAATCTGCTCTTTCTTCATCACTTCAATATGCCAAGTTATCAACCTCAATCCAAGAGGTGGGCAAAAAGTGAATCCCTTCTACTTATATATACTAGTGTCACGCGACGTGCTCCGCACGAATCGCGTGCTCACTAAAAATGTTCGAAGTGATATTGTTGTTTTGAGGATTGGAATATGGTGACGCTCGCTTATACAGGTGTTCATTAGATATAAGTTCACAATATTTACATATTATGTAATCATAAAAGACATGTGCAATGATATAAATACCAAGAGTAGATGCGTTTTTGCATCAAACACCACGGTATGAATTCTACACGTACATTAGGATTAAGTACTAATGTATGGTAGATTGATAGTTTGTGTACATTAACAAATGACTTCCATCCGACTACATTGAAGAATCCGTTAGTGTATTGGATGGTCCATCTCCTCGATTTTGAAATTAGTATAAATTCTTTATGGTTATGTTGATCACATAATGTCTTGAAGTGTTGAGGTAGCTTCTGAAAATGGCAAAGGGTCAAGTTAGGAGTCGAAGATTAATGGGCGTAGAAATGTATGTTATAGAAAGTGTTTTACCAATCTCTGCAAATCTATATATGCCAGTAGTATAGCGCACGTCACAAAATGGCCTGAAGCTCGAAACAAGCGCGGTGAATAAGCAGTTAATGTTACAGCTGCATTGGCAAATATAAAACATCAGTAGCAATTCGATGAAGTTATAAATTGCAAAATGAATTTTGACTATAATTAATTTGATTGAGCAAGTCTTATGGTCGTTGGCGTTATCATATGCAGCCTCAGGACAGTTCAAAATGCTCCATCACAGATATCACTATCGGATAATGTACGCAAAATTTTTAACCATCATAGGCCTCAAAGAAAGAAAAGTAAAAGTAAATAGGTATCATTACTTTCAAAGAAAATTAAAGTAACAGAGAAAATAATAGGCTTCTCGAAACCATAGTTTGTCATTTAAAGCTGCATTTATACAATTTCATAAAATGGACTCCACAAAAAGGGACTTCGCCCCAAGAAATGCAATTTGTCTTAACTTTCTTGATTCTAATGCAGGAGACTAACTATGAAATATCAACGGGCCTCAGAATAGCTTTAGATTCCTCTTCATTGATAATAGAATCAGACAATGTAGGCAAAAACTTAAACATCATAGGCCACAGACGAAGATACGTAGCAAAGAAAAACACCACCACTTTCTCATTCAGAACATGAAAAAAGGGAAGATAACGAGCTTTCTACAAAGCAATAATGTGTTCTATAAGCTCATATCATTTCATGTCAAAGGGTTTTGCACATCGACAAAAACCATCAGAGCATGTTCAAGAAGATGTATATATATATAAAACGATGGCCTTCCTGCCGCGCACATAGATATTTAAAGACTAATACCTTTTCACATCTGAGAAAGAAGAGTCGATTCTCCTTTGAGAGAATTATGTCTGGACTCTTGCAACCATTGCAGATGACATATTCGTCTGCACAAAACGTGGAAAATATAACCAACACAGGAATTGAAGGATCCAAAAAACTCAACAGGAATGTGCTTAATTGGAAATAATGGAATCCAATCAATGTCAAATCAGTTTTTAACCCCTTTAGGCAGTCATCTTAGTTACAAGCAAGCAAGGAGTTCACTTCTCAATACTATTGTGATCTTTAGGCAGTCATCTTAAGACGATGAGATCCTTGACGCAATGAGATTTTACCTAATCAAACAAGTCAAATATGAGGACTATGGACATCAAAAAACATCATTATATATGAAGATCAAAAATAGAATAGAAGAGGAATATGATTAAGGAAATCCAAAGGATCTTGGCCATACGTCTTGCAGAGATTCATAAAGTTCATAAAAATGGTTTTCTTTGTGCCTTCACGAAGAACTTGTGGCGGCCTCATGACTGTTCTACGTCTATCTCCAGCAAGCTCCGGATTATTCTCACGTAGAATGTTGAATGCGCAGCCCAGTGACAATGTAAATTGTTCACATCATCCGGATTCTCTTACAAATACATATTACCAACAATAGAATGACATGCCTAAAACATGACTAAGTTTACAGTGTTAATCCAGAAAGCCCTAGATTCCAATCACTTTAATCAAACACAAAGATTAAGGTCTTCATATCTGGCCTCCGAATGCAAAAGTCGCCATTGAAAGAATACACCTCCAAAACAATATGAATCTACCAAAACACCAAAGTAAATAACCAATTTGTAACCCAACTTGTTCCAAGTCCCTGAGGCACCTCTTCTTGGTATGGAACTTGCGGGTATGCAAAAAGGGAAAAAATAGAATCAAACAGAGCAGTGTTAGAAGACTCTTTCAATGTGGGATCCGAAGAATAATTTACAAAACTCACTGCAAACTTGAAGAATATCAAATAGAATGACCGCTGAAAAAGTGAGGACTTACACAAGGGACCTACAAGTGGATGATTGTTTTCATTTTCCAATCAACTTCAAGAAAGGAGTTCACAAGGCCGGCAAAATTCATCCTCGTATCATGGCACATCCCTTATTCTTTATGGGGCAAAGGGAAATATATGCATACCAAACAAGATTACTCATTTTTCTTCTTGGAATTAGCATCACTTACTTGCTTGGTTTGTTGTTTATAGCCAAACCAGTATAAACTCACATGGCATGAGATAATGGTTGGATTATTGTCTAATAGTTTCCCCAAGATTAGATATACCCTATGTAGCACTGACACTCTAAAAGGGCGCCGTGTCCACGTATTGGACACGGGGACACGCCCAAATACGTATCGGACACGCCACGTGGTGTGTCCAATAATTTTTATTGTTTTTTGACAGGGGACACAGCGGGAACATGGCTGGGGACACGCTGGGGACACGATTAAGAGTCAATATGTAATATTTTTTAAATTTTGGGGGGTTAATATGAAATTATTCAAAACATTTGGGTTAAACTCTAATTTTCCCTTTGAAAAAAATTTATACAATTTGTGAAATTATTCATATATAATGGTTCATAATTTTTTTTAGATATATGTACATATATTTATTTTTTATTTATTTATACATGTGGCGTGTCCTCTGCCTTGTCTGTATCCCCATTTTTTTGGAATTGCCGTGTCCCGTATCCATATGCGTGTTTGTGCTACATAGGATATACCCAGTGTGCATAGAGTTCTAAGGTACAGAACACACCAAGTGCACATGTCATAATTTGGCTTCATAAACTCACCAAAATTAAACTTCTGCTTCAATTCGTTCTGTTAGGCTTTGATATTTTCATGGTGTCATGTCTATTGTACAGTTGGCATGGGTCTTTAGGACTTCACATTCTAATGTTGCATGACTGATCCAAGTATGCACAGCATGAAATCATTAAAATATCAGACCAAGCATGGGACTTTTCTTATGAGTAATAGAATCTCTCGCCTCATTGATAAGACTCTGCCAACTGGTTCATCTCAACAAAACATCAGTCCACTACCCTTTACCAGCCATACTTGGGTTGTATAATCATTCAAGTATGCAAAATAAGGCATTCTATGCAAGGTTTCATCAAAACACGTACTTTAAGGTTTTCGATGCTGATATTTTTTTGCCAATGAATCATGTAGACATGACAAATAAGTACCTTTCAATAGCAAACCCTACAACTCCACGTACACGGTTTGTGGTATCAACCACCCCTTATTGCAAAAGGAAGACAAGTAAACATATTTTCCAGAATCTTGCTATTTTCGTAATTTGGAACATTTAGTAATATTTCAAAACTCTTAAATCTTAGACCCCATTCTAATCCTGAAACTACTTTGTTCTGTATGGTAACAGTAACAGAGTGCTCAATCAACCATAGTAAGAAGCAACAATCCCTATACTCTCCATAGTCCATACTGAACCTTAGAAAATCAAAACTGTAGCGCAGTAAGAAGTAAACAAAAGGGTATACCAAAGTGGTTTAATTTAAGCATGGAAAATATATCACCAAATCAGACACTGGAATGTTTGGAAAAACATTTGAGCACTTAACCACTGGTTGCATCCTCTACTTCTTTCCAATTGGATAGTGCTACTGGTTTGGGGTTTTCATGGCATTAGAAGTAAACCACAGAATAATCGACGGTCGAAGCTGCCAATGATCTGCTCTCAACGGAAGCATATACTTTTGCCATGAAAAGCACCAAATTAGCAATGTTTGACACATGAATCACCACTCTCTCACTCTTGGCAAGCTGCTTCTTTTCATCCTGAAAAAGAAGTTTTTTTTTTTTTTTTTTGAGAAGTACATCCTGAAAAGAAGTTAATAACTTAACTCTCTAAGAAAACACCCCCATTCAGTATATTATGTTTAGTTTATATTGTATTTTTAGGAAGTCATGTCCTGCATACCAAAGAGTTCTAGAGTCTTTCAACACTGATATCAAACATGATATTAATCAACAAGAACATGAGCCAGATATTAGTATTATCTTTTCCCTTACAGGAGAATCACATTCATCGAAATTACCAATTTCATGGAAGGACTTAAAGCATGTAGGGATTTTTTTTTAAAAAAAAAAATAACTATCAAGTCAAATGACAAATCAGAAAGAACTAACTTCAACATGGAGATGTACCGATAACGAACTGCAATAGTTGTAGGCGTCAACATATTTTAAACAAAGGTTATTCTATCTCATCAAATCTGGACTTTCATGTCAGTCATGTCTTACAGTCATAGGCACTTTAAAATATGAGGGAGCCCGGGGAACGAAACCATATAATTTAGATCTTTGAAGGAACAGAAGAATATTGAGCAACCTAATATGCAATAATGAACCTCTGTTAGACTTCCAAGCAAAGAACTTGATTCGTTCATTGTTTCCATCTCAGTGAAACCAATTGTTTTTCATAATATTCAGCAATCTTCCCTTGTTTCCCTGAAGAACAAATAAAGAAAGGTCTTTACCAATAATCATAAGAATATGGAGGAATCCTTAGAGAACCCTAATAATACATACCCTTTTTTCCAATCACCTTAGTCAAAAGCAAAGATTAAATCTTCCCAATACAAGTCTTGTCATAGAAAACAATACACCCCTAAAACAAAATCAATCTATAAAAACACCAAATTAAACTAATTTCTATCCTAATCGGCTTCATCATAAAAAATAGAAACCAAGCCTCTGAGCTATGTTTTCCAAGCACAGTTTAAACTGTCTTCCAATCTTTCCCAAACATGTTAAAAGTATGACAACAACTTGTGCACTATTAGAGTGCAGTCCTTGAGCTACGAAATCAACAAACAATTCCATGGATGATAGACACACACAAAGACTTTTACCACACAAAGAATCTTTCAAAGGAAGCATTGAGAACCCCGTTGTAAAACTGATATGTACTTGGATAAGTAATCCTCTGCCATTTGCCGTAGCGAAAAATACTAAAAATGCATTCTCATATACTTTGTAATACAATGTTACTCTAATCTAGAAATCAAACATGGCATAATATAAAAGTCACTAAGTAGCAATTTTCTTTGTCACTTTTTCACAAAACCATGTCTGCCAATACACAAGCAGTAAATGATCTTGCAAAAGTGGTGTTTATATGCACAAGTTTAGGATATTGATTCATCAAAGATGTTGTCCCTACCCTAAAGAAAACACAACAGGAATTAGAAAGGAATGAAGTATTACGTGATTTTAAACCAAAACAAACTCCCATGATGCTTTAAACCAAGTCAAAGAAAGATTAATGACCAGTATCATACCCACTATCGCTAAGGACGATGACCTTGAGCAAAGACTAAGCACGCTATATGTCTCCTCAAGAAACTCTTCAAACCATGCAAAATACCCACTACGTATTACTTCGCCCACTATCCCAAATAATGGATAGTACAAAACCTCGAACCAATCCATACCTAATCCCGTTCTTGATCCTTAGAAAGTGTATCCAGAAACCCTAACCAGACAATAAGCCTACTTAAGAAACTCTCCAAAACACAAAAAATTATCCACGACCCATTACTCATCTCAGTAGTTCAAATCATGGCTCATACTCAGGATTTTAAAAAAAACAAAAACAAAAACAAATTTCATAAAAAAAAGATTCAAAACCCACAATTCTTTAGTCCAAAAATATTAAAAACTGTTCTACAAACCCACAACAAAATAATAGAAAACCCACAAAGCATTAGTCCTAAACAAATAGACCTCCTATACAAACCCACATGTAATTTCACAAAAAGATTCAAATCCCACAAATATTTATTCCAAAAAAGCTACACTTGCTCTACAAAATCTGTTTATGCATTTTCAATCACTAAATACCAAAAAGATAATTTTAATCCCAAATACATACCTTGAGATTTATAGGTGGGGCATAGACACTATTTAGGTTATTTATGAATTACTTTAACGGGTTTTCAGACTTTTGAGATTTTCCCACTGTGTTCGGTTTTTTTATACTATTTTGTCCTGTAGTGTTGGGCTTGAGGGCTTTTTGATAAAATTGTGTGGCTATTTTACTGTACCCACGGGAACTCCGGCTGGAATTTAGGGTGTGTGTCAACTTTTGTGTACCAATTCCTAGGCCCTAGCATGCACAATCACCTAGTTACGTAAGAGAACACTAAATAATTGGTTAGTAAATTCAAAATGTTCGCGAGAAAAAACAGATAGATAAGCCCTAAAATGCAAAACTCGTTATATTTGAAATCAATTGGGGAATTTAAGACTTGACTTTTGTTGGTAAGGGACGGGAAGAATCGTAGTAATGCATGAAATTGTAAAAATAAAAGCGGAGATGGAATGCAACTTTTTGCATTCCCTTCGAACCTGAATTGTTGCTAGCCACATCAGCTGAAGGCAATGCCCTTGGCAAGAATATGCACAGGAAGAGACCTGAGCTTCACCTCATTCAAGTCTGTTTGCTGCTAATAGTTCTTTCATTCCCGCCTAGAATTCGAGGCTAAAACTGAAAGACAAAAAACGAAGAAGAATCTGGAGAAAAGAGACTGCTTAATTTAACCAAGATCTCAGATCTTCAACCCTAGAGAAATTCTGATCACATTAGGGGAAAATGTAGACTATGTAATCATACCTATACAAGAGTTAAATCCGATACAGAGCTACACTTTCTTTTATCATCCAATCCAATTTTCTTTATCGTATAGGCGATATTTGATCGGTAAATGATAGCACGAGACGTTATAGATTTTGAAATATCGCAACTTTGCTTACTTCAACAAAAAAAGGAGTGGGAAAAAATAATACAGTAGGTCCTTACTTCTACATCTGCCACTTGTAGCCCAGTCCATACTGACAGATGCTCTGAGAAAAAATCCAACTTTCGGCCCAGGGACTTCGCCGCTGGGCCCCCATCAATGCCAAATTCATTATACCTACAAACAGGAATGGGTTATAAGAATTTTTAACTTTGAAATCAAGAAGTATGAAGACATTTCTCTAGAGACCACCAAATTCTAAGAGGTGAAGCAGAGCCAAATTATCAAGATTCAAGCAAAACACACCACAGTACCACACCATGGCCTTATGATACAACTTTTACTCCATTTGCTTTTGCACTGACTGGGCTTTGTAAAGTCTTTTCCTCTAACGTTGCCATTCAAAACATGCAATAGTCTTTCTCCAAAGGACATACACCGGGACAAAACTAAAAATACACATCCCTTTCATGCATCTAAAAGTAATCATTCAACTCACGCCACTCGCAAGCCTACTCTTTGGTGATTTATAATCAATCGGACACAAACTAAGTCCATCCAATGAAAAAGGAAAAAAGACATTCATTCCATATACCACCACCACATTTGCATCTTGTTGTGGTTAGGGGAATGGAGCAACCAGCACTTTGCTAATTGGTTCCACACAGCATTTTGCTAATTGGTTCCACAACCAAATAGTCCCCACATCGATTCCCTTCAGAACATCTTGCCAACCAAACTTTTCATAAAAGCATTATATTTGCGACATTTATTTCTGGATAAATCTCTTCATAACCGCCCTCGTCCACAAATGTCGATAAAAAATTCAGAGAAAGGAACTAAAAATATGATCCACTGCTTCTAGATGTTGCCGCACTTTCACAACAAGGTTCAAATACTATTTGTATTGCGCACACACCCACACTTCTAGTTCTAGAAGCTAAACTTACTGTTGTACTGAATGCCTATCCACATTTTTCAAATCCTTGCTCAAATAACAACACACACAGCTACAAAAGAATTTCTGCCAAAACGCATTATCACAATTGATAAATTGCAAAAACATCTGAATTAACATTCTAGGTTTGAAAGTTGTCCTGAGTTCAACCTCAATTATAAAGGTAACTCGTTGCTGCATAACTCGACTAATAGTCAATCCGACCTCGTGTATTTTCAGATTTTCAGTATTGCTTCTGACCTAAATCAATAGATGGGGATCTTCTATAATAGCATCTCCACCCCTTGCTCAGATTTTCAGCAAGCCAAAGGGGCTGCCTAACTCATCATATTCGAACTGCGCAAAGACAAAGAATAGGAAGGTACTCATGATGCAAAATAATATGTCGTTGCCCATGCGAGCAGCCGTAGCTTACCTAAACAAATTCTATTTGAAAAAGCACAGACAGAAGTATGAGGTACAATTATGATATGATACGCATATGTGTCGACAGCTTTTTTTTTTTCCAAAAGAATGGCTTAATTTCTATTCTTTATCTCTAAGCATTTGAAACACGATAGGCTAAGCAACCGCTCTAGCTAACCCAAATGTAAAGGGTGATATACATGCGAATACAAAGCAAATGATGTAGCTTTCTCTATTTTATGCTAGATAGCAGCTTTCCCCATTTCTTAAATATGTTCATGCCTTTCAAGCTGAAAGTGAAATCTCGACCGGAACTACCAACTTTTCTAAAAGGAATTAAAAAATGGAATTCATTTCATAGTCAAGTATCCTAAACCACTTTTACTTCTATTTCCCCACAATCCACGCAGTTTTGTATCTCTCATGACTTCCCGTAAAGCCATGCAAATTAGGTTACAAATCCATTTTTTGGCTTACCCCGATATTGAAGGTATGCTCTAAAAGATATGGAAAAAATCTCATCATCAACAATTCGGGATAGGACCATACATGCCACATAGGAGCTTTTGCTTAATCAAGCCACGCCACATAAGAGCTTTTGCTTCCTTTGTTCCAAAAAGTAATTCTTTGCCTTGTTCCTTGCCATGAAGAAGCTACAAGAATTGAATAAATTTGTGCTTTGCTCCCTTCAGAACCAAAGCTGGAAAATGTGAAAGTATTACGTTTTCGCTCTTTTTCCTTGTTTGGTGTTGGTAACTACGCCTGCTTTTAGCCCGTTATTCTGCGAAGCACTACCAAACTTTCATTACTCTTTCATTTTAGATCATTTTGGGTATATCGAGTCACTGATTCGTACATATGTCATCCTTCCCATGTGAGGGAGTCAAAGGGGCTGCCTAAACTATCGCATCTAAACCACATTTCACCCTACAGGTTTTTCCACATCATCCAACAATAACTTCCCCTAAAGCCATCCTAGTCAGGTTACAAATCCATCCCTTGGCTTACCCCACTACATTTTTAGCCCAAGTGAAAGAAAAGGTACTAAAATGTGAACATATTAAGTTTTCACGGTTTCTGTTGCTCGATACTGGTAATTAAATAAAAAAATCTGAACAAAATGTATTCGCATGTTCTCAACCTATGTTTTCGTGGAACACTACAAAAAATTTATTATTGTTTCCTTCCACGTCAATTCAAGCATATTGAGTTACCAATTCCTATATATCATCCTGCTCAAACGAGCGAACTAAACCGACTACTTGGCCTATCATGCCTAAAGATGAACAATAACAAGGGCCTTTTTAAAGATGGATAACATCCTTCTCAAGCAAGCGAACTAAACCAGCTACTTGGCCTATTGTACTTAGAGTGCCCAAAGATGAACAATAACAAGGGCCCCAAGAACAGCGTTTTATCCTTCAATACTTTTCCCTATTTTGTACCAGAGACTACGCCACCACGGCACCATTTTCTTGCACTTATCTTTTTAATTCTTGACCAAACATGAAAGGGCAGAGCTTTCCCTATTTTGCGCCAAAGACACTACCTGAATTTACAGGAATCATTAGAAATTATTGACATCACAGAGCACAGAAATCACGAAATTGGCCTTTACACATCCCTCACATTTTTTGGGAATCAGATTTCAGCGCTAGAAATACGGCCTTTATGGGGTTTCTCCCAAAACATGAAAACGTTTTGACAGAGAGCAAAAAATCTACAATCAATTAGTAATTGACGCATAATTTTTCTCCATCAACCATACCTCAGGATTCGGCAGTTCCGAAACAACC
>BPLS01000622.1:187133-243790 GCA_019656275.1 Rhododendron kiyosumense
AAAAAAAACAGAGAAAAGGGAAGGAAATTCCAGATAAGTGTATTAATCAAATCAGGTCCTTTTGATTAGAAAGAAATGTATGCCATGAAGTGAAAATGAATCAAAGTGGAATAAAAGAAAAGAAAACGACAAGAAAATTGATTTTCTTCTTCATGTTTGATTAAAATGAAAAGTTCCGTAAGATTTTTGTAAGAAAATGCTTATAGTTACTAACTTATCCTTAATAGACAACATGCATCTTAGTAGGAATAAAGGAAAAAAAATTGTAGGCATAATGCTAAGTGTCATGAGAGGTGACAACATTCACAAGAAATTTTTTTTTTCTTGTATTTTTAGGAGAAAAGCGAGAGCCGTGTAATCATGCTTAAATGAGTTGTACAAGAAAATTTAGTTTCTAACACTTTCTACCATTTTCATGGTAATCAAACACCAAAAAAATTTCTCTCTTTTTTTTTTTTCCTTGCATTTTTTTATCATTTTCACTCTAATCAAACGAACCCTAGATTTTCACAAATTTGTCGTCGCCCTTATGACCTAACTAATCACTTCTTCCATTTATCTATAGCAAAGTGATTTTCCTCTTCAATTCACCTAATCAACTGAATAATAAGAAAATTGAGAATTTTGTCACGAACCCAAATTTGGTCATAAATCTCGTATGCTCGAACATAATATTATTGATTTTTCTCATTATGTAAGGTAATTATCTTTCATTTGGTTAATTTGTACACGGTACTCTCTTTTCTACAAATTCAAAAGCTAAGTTATTTGATAAAATTAAGTCCCAAAATATTGTGTTATTCGACAAATCTCCTCCCCAATCCAACCAATTAAAGGCAATTTTCATCGAGAGTACAAAATTCACAAAAAATTTTTTTTTTTTTTTTTTTTCAGCCTGACTCCAGCTAAAAGAACAAAGTTAAGATTAGAATTTATGCCCTTTATCCAAACCGAATTATGAAAAGTTTGGGAGTGGGGTCCCTAATGCAATCCTTAAAGTCTGCAACTTTGTCTAAAAGTCAGAAAAAGTTAGCATGGTGAACCAAAAGCCTATAACGAGCCCATGTTCCCAAAAGTCTCAAAAGAGGTGAAAAATGAGTACTGCTAAAGTAATTCAATAATTCCAAGGAAAATCATGAAAAAGAAAATATACTAAAGTGCCATCAAGAGTCATGTCTCGTTAAAGTTGTAAAAAAAATAAAAAGCAAACTCACAAATTAGTGACACATCTTTTACCTAAGGATTGTAATTAGGTTTCACTAATTGTTAGGCTTTTGCTTTCCATGATTCACCATAACCCAAAAAGAAAGAGGTGGAAAAAGCATCCAACGATAATGTTTGAGGAAATAGATAAATAAAATAAAATAATTTGGATCCTCTCCGATTCATAAAAAGGGTTGGATGGTTTTAGTTCACGAGACTTTCGTGAGCTATTCTGAAGTCCTTTTTATTGATCAAAATCGTTAGCTTTTGAAGCTTCTCGAGAACATTCTCCATGTAATAAATCATATTTCATTTGATATCGATCAATATTATTTCGGGGCACCAATATCTTGAAAAAAATTGACTCATTGGATTGAAACTTTTTTCAAGATCGATAAATGTGTTACAATCATGCGCTATAGATAATTAATAGCCTCGACCATGTTTTGGCTAAATATGGCTTAGGAAATGGCTCACATCAGATTCTGTGTGCAAAAATCTATTGTATTATGTTTTGTGTGCAACAACCAACTGATTTTTGTGTATTAGAGCAAGTTTACCAATCATTAGGTAAAAACAATGGTCAATAGTACACAATTTTCATTTTACCTACTCATATTTCTTTCAACACTACACCAACACTATTTATTTAACCTATTCTCTATTAAAATATTAATATTACTGAAGAGAGAGAGTGAGATCTGGACAGAGAGAGAAAGAGAGAAGAGCAAAAGAAGAATTAAAACAATAGAATAATGGGTTGCATTTCTATAGTGCTTCGCTTGTTTTACCTAAGTACTATAGCGGAAGGCACAATACCGGAGGGTTTACAGAAGCTACTGCAGGTGAACTTTTCTCATTTTCAATAGGTAAAGTTGCTAAAAAGCATCTTTACCCAAGCTGATACACTTGCTCTTAGCCGGTTTTTATAGTTCTGTTACTTGACGATGATCCAATGGTTGTGATTGAATCAGAAATATGATTGTTACTAAATAGCTGCCACACCACTAGAAAAACTTAGTCAAAATTTTGCCCAAGAAGTATTGTAACAGGTTAAAAAATAGATTTAGCTCAAGAAAATGGTCAGAACAATTGAATTTGCTCTTAGGAGATAGGTGAGGATGTGTTTCACTAACTAAAATAAGTATTTACTATTTTTAAAATTAAAAGTATTGTATTATAAGGGAAAGACTTACTTCGTAGATAGCAGAAAATAAGTACTATCAAAAAATAAAAAAATTAGTGGAGCGGGCCATAGTAAGGGGAAAGAAGGAGTAAATTCCTTTCCCTTTCTCTCTTTTAGTTAAGTTAAAAGAAGAAAGTGGATGATAGCAGGGAAAAAGACAATATTGGCTTTCATCATTTTGATAATTGTGCATTCATCATAATTTAAACCTGCAAGCCGTTCACTTTTTTTTTTTTATAAAAAAAAAAAAAAAATCAGAATGAGACATTTTTGTATCGATGGTGAAGATGAAGATTAGACCTCGTTCGGCTAAATAAGTCAAGTAGCTTATTTTTTTGTCCTTATTCCAATTTTTTTCATATTTGTTAGTTTGTCTTTAATTTTTGGGGGATTATTGCATCGTTATGACGAGAGGAATTTAAAAAGTAAAAAATTATGATCGAAATCAAATTTTTTTTGAATAATGACAAAAATAAGCCAATTTTTTCGTCTTGATTCAAAAATTTTTTTGATTTCGATCATAATTTTTTACTTTTTAGATTCCTCTCATCATGACAATACAATAATCTCCCAAAAATTAACAACAAACTATCAAATACGAAAAAAATTTGAATAAGAACAAAAAAAAAAAGGCCACTTAGCTTATTTTAGTAGAATTGTGAAGAAATCACACAGCACATTTTACGAGTTCTCATACAGACTTATTTTTATTGTTGTTAATATTGAGATTTTCCATGAGTCCATTGTCGATCCACTCGGGGGTGTTCCAGTTTTTTTATAAAAAAAAAAAATTTAGAAAAAAAAGTAATTTCAATATCAAAAATCATGTGTTTACGCAAATAAATTTTTTTACCAATATGAATTTTATTTGATAGATCTCATCGAGATCTTTTAAACGGTGCAAAAAAAAATTAAAAATTTATTTTTCATATTCATTATATATATATTTGAGTTTGAAATTATCTTCTTTTTGAAAAAGAATGTTTAAAAAGATGCGCAACAACACCTTGAAACACAGGCATGGTAAAATTTTGCCTAAATTAACTTGATGCATTTTCATTTTTCATCAACTGCTTACTCAGTTTTTTTTACGATTTCATCCTGTTTTGATGACTCCATAAGAGGAATTTATTTTTGAAAATCAATCTTTCTAAAAAAGTTAGGGTGTTACTAATGCAACACTATTTTTGTTTGTATTAAAAACTGTAGCAATTATCTAATGCTAGGCTATACTGTCAATCATTCACTATTCCTTTATTCGTAAAAAGAGAAAAGCTCATAAAAAGGGAGGGTGGTTGATCTTGTCAGAAAAGAAAGTAGGTTTTGGGGGTTCATTGATTAGTACACATCCGGTGCTAGTAAGGTCGGGACCGTGGTCGTTCATCTCATTTTTTGGTTTTGTTCCTTTTTTTTTTTTTTTTTTGCATCTTTTAGTTTTACGCCAAATTTTTATGTGATATTGGTCGTCCGTCTCATTTTTTGGTTTTGTCCTTATTCATTTTTTTTTTTTCGTTTTTTTGTTTTACGCCAAACTTTTATGTGATATTGGTTCGTTTCGACAAGAGAAATCGAAAAAGTAATACTTTTTTTATTCAAGTGTTTCAGAAAATATATAAAGAAAAGCTCAAAAAGCCAATTTTTGGACTTTTTCTTGGATATTTCCCAAAATACTTGAATTTGCTCTTAGGAGATAGGTGAGGATGAATTCCACTGACTAAAATAAGTACTTACTATTTTTTAAATTAAAAGTATTATATTATGAGAGAATGATTTATTTCGCATAACAAAAAATAAGTACTATCAAAAAATAAAAAAAATTAGCAGAGCGGGCCCTAGTACGGGCAAAGGAGTAGTAATTCCTTTCCCTTTCCTTCGTTTAGTTAAGTTAAAGACGAAAGTGGATTGATATTGGCTTTCATCATTTTGATAATTGTGCATTCATCATAATTTTAAACCTGCCAGCCATTCACTTTTTCTTTTTTTTTAAAAAAAGCAAAAATCAGAATGAGACATTTATACTTGTATCGATGGTGAAGATGAAGATTAGGCTCCGTTCAGCTAAATAAGTCAAGTGACTTATTTTTTTGTCCTTATTCAATTTTTTTTCTTATTTGTTAGTTTGTCGTTAATTTTTGGAGAATTATTGCATCGTCATGACGAAAGGAATCTAAAAAGTAAAAAATTATAATCGAAATCAAATTTTTTTTGAATAAAGACGAAAATAAGCAATAATTAAGTACCAATTAAGTCTTGTAAGTTTCTTTATTTATCTGTTAAGCAATCAGTCTCGTATGTGCGATTACCTATCCCTTTTCCGGTTCAAAACCACTTTCGAACATGATCTTGGCGACCATTAGATTTTTTTTTCTCGAAGGCAATACAGATTCCATTGAAAATACAAGAATGAACCAAAATTACCAAAGACTTTGATACAGACACCCCCGATAGAAGCAAGATTGACCATTAGATTGCTGTTAGAGAGTTGTGGTTTGGAGGGGAATGCATGTTTTGGAACAAAGGTAGCGGCCGCAGAAAATCTTTGTACCATATGCAAGGTACAATAATGTTTTTTGCACTAGAGCAGGTTGGGGTACTATATATGTAACTGCCCAATGGAATGGAAATGCTGTCATGTAGTGCGGCCGATTCGGCTGTCTATATCACAGCACGAACAGTTCGGATTTAATCTGAGCATCTCATATAAATCCAAGCTGTCAATTGTTCGAATTACAATCAGAGCCGATCGGCCGCACTAAACGTGTAGTGCGGGGGTGCACTACAACACCGGGTGTTTATACTAGTGATTAACTTATGTATCATAATTTTTTGGTTTTGTCCTTATTCTTTTTCTTTTCTATTTTTTTTGCATTTTTTAGTTTTACGCCAAACTTTTATGTGATATTGGTTCATCTTGATGAGAGGAATCGAAAAAGTAAAAAATTATGACTTTCATACAAGTGTTTCGGAAAATATACAAAGAAAAGCTAAAAAAAAGTCAGTTTTTGGATTTTTTCTTAGATATTTCCCAAAATACTTGTTTAAAAGTTACAATTTTTTACTTTTCTGGTTCTTCTCGTTGAATCAAACCCATATCACATAAAAGTTTGTCGTAAAATTTACAAATGCAAAAAAAAAAAAAAATTTGAATAAAGACCATCAAAAAATTGTAGTTCACTCATCTATATAATAAAATAACTCAATATTTGAATCCTATGTACATAAATCTCACGGCCCAAACTTATCCCTTATAAATCCTATGGCTGAAAAGAGTCTTAGGGTTGAAAAATCATATTTTCAATCTTCTCTAACATTTTCTATTCGAACTCTCTTTTGTTATGAAAAGATAGAAAGCAATAAAATTTCATTGCCGAAAAAAAGAGCGGGATTTCAAAATAAGAAAGGAAAGCAATTTTTGAAACCTTAGCACTCTCTTTTCGAAACAAGGCGAAATCTTCTCTAATTTTTTGTAAAGACCCTTAAAATTAGTGTAAATTTCGGAAAAAAAAATTATTTGTTGTGCAAGAGAGTAGTTTTATTATTAAAGTCGTACGCATGTTTGTGGAGGTGTACGGATATAAGTATCCGGTTGCGTGTCGGACTCTCGGAGATTAGTAAAATGTAAGTTTTGATGTTATAATGTTGTTCGGAGAAGTTGGTATCAAGTTGGGTTCGTTCCGGAGTCCGTTGAAAATTTTCACTTTTCTGCCTAGCCGGTACCGGTACTGGCTTTTCCCAGTACCGGTACCCGTTGCGTTTTTCTGCAATTTTTAGCACGCTTTTTGGAGTTCTATAAATACCCCCCTTTTGTCATTTCTCACTCCCAAACCCACGAAACACACTTGAAAACACCCCCTCTCACCTACCCAACTCCAATCTCACCCAAAACTCTTGATTTCAACCTCAAATCTTCAAGATCCAAGGGTTTTCTTCCTCAAAATCACAAGATTCTTGCATTTGGTGAACCAAGGGTGAATTTTATGTTCTTATTCTCACTTTTTGATGCATATACACATTTTTCTCTCTCTCTCCTAGATTATTGGTTGATCTTTGCTTATTATTCATGTTTTTGGGCTTTATTTGTTCTAGATCTTGTATCCAAGCTTGGGTGAAGCTTGTTTTTAAAGGATTCAAGCTTATTACTCTTGGTAGACTTAGGGTTTTGCTCAAAACCCATCAAGGTAGGGATTTCTCTCTTCCTCTACATGTTTTGCGGTGACTAAGTGTGAATTAGGTGTTTATTTGCTACATATGGATGAATAGAATGTTTATGACTTGAGGATTGTATTTTTTTTTAAAAGTAGTAATGTGGACTTAAGTGTTATGATACATGAGTTATGTGTGATAATATGGTGATTGTTGATGTGAAGTGATTGTGGAGAAATTTGTGTCGCAAGGTGTGGGAAACACAATTATGCGAGGGGTGGAGTATATTGTGTTGCAAGGTGTGTGAACACAATTACGCAAGGGGTGGAGTATTGTTGCAAGGTGTGGGAAACACAATTTTGTAAATGGTGGAGGTTCGTTGGGAGAAGTGTATGTCTATGTGTGTGTATATGTGTATGAGAATGATATGAAAACCGTACATGGTGTTGACATATGTTCGTTCGGATTTGACATATAATTTGGTTTGCTGCATTCATGCTCATCATCTCATTACATATAGGTTTTGTAGAGAATTTCCTACTGGGCTAGTGTAGCTCAGCAAAACCTTCTTTTCAGGTTCGAACGCTGGGCAATAGGCTGCGTGGCTTGGTGCATTCAGAAAGGAAGATTTTGGAAGCTAACTTGACTTAGTTACACACTCATCTTTGTAAATGGCTCACTTTTGATTTAAGATGAATTTGTAACTAATTTAACCTTTGAATTATCTTTTGATCAAAATTTGTAATATTCTAAACGTGTTGTACCAGGACTGAACTTGATTTGGGCCTCGATGCCATCGATGTATTTCCGTTAAACTTGGAGATTTCGATTGTAATTAAATAGGTGGCAAATGCATTTTTGGTATTATCTAATTTATACGAGAATCCTTTATTGAAACGATTGTTATATTTATGTTTAAAAATCGAGGGCGTGACATTTTTCCTATCTAAGTTCTCTTTTGTTGTTGGAAGATAGAAAATAATAAAATTTCATGTATAAAATTAGAGCAAGGTAGATCATAAACTAAACAAAAGGGTAAGAAATATTTTTGTTGATCGGTTGATTAATTTCAAATTTTTGGGCGTGTGTTTTTTTTAAAACTAAATAAACAAAAGGGTAAAAAAAATATATGTTTGATCCTAATTTAAGAAAAATTATTTTCGTATAAATCAATTTCGTTGACGAAAATGATCAATAATTTTGCAATTCATTTTAATTGAGTTCAAAACATATTGCGTTACAAATTCAAGTAAGTTAATAACTAGCGTGAATGTGACCGAGTTCACGAGACATTTTGTGGTAGTCCACTCCAGAGGGGGATAATTTTCAAGAAAAAGACAAACAACTGTTTGAATGTCCTTTGCCTGGGAAATCGTCAAGGACAATGATAAGATAAGCATGCAAAGAAACAGTCTAACCATAAATGAGTAGCTGATCCAACTTTCCCTGTCCTGAAAGTAGTGCCCCCACCAAGGGGCACCCTTTGGACTATAATGCAAAAATGGAAAGTTGGAAACCCTGAACCGTCAAACTCCTTTGTACTACAGGACTACTCTTTAAGACACATCTACTGCCCTAATCCCCAGTCAGCAGGGGCGGACGCACGTTTAGGCAAGGTGGGTCAATTGACCTTACTGGATAAAATTTCTCCACGGAGAGTGTATAGATTTCTGGACATTTTGGTACTTTTGTCCCAAGATTCTCTCTCCCATTTATATCTTGCCCTTAGTCGTCTACAAAAATTACAAGCTTGCCCAACTCTTTATCCACAGGTCCCACCATTCCTTTCAATCGGTCTCTCTCTCTCTCTCTCGGAAAAAAATGGAGCCAGAACACTTTAGTAGAGAGGGAAACAAAAAAAGAAGTTCCAAAGTGCACTTGCCTTTTTTTTTTTTTTTTAAATGTACGATGCATTAAATCATAATTAAACTTTGATAATTCTAAACTCTTGGTTATAATTCAAAAAAAAAAACCTAGATCAATTTGGGACAAAATTGATTAACAATATGTATGATTTTGCTTTCAATTTTTTTTTTCTGTTTTTGGAATTGTACTATTGTAGCTAGATTCAGAAAATTGGTTGAGTTAGGAATTAATTGCATTATAGGTAAGTTTTTTCCCCAATGTTTTGCACTACTAAAACTATGCAAGAGTTCTTCTACGTTTCAATTTTCTTTATCACTATCTAGTACTTGCATTGGTTTAATCTGATTTCAAACATGGATTTTGTGTATATTGAACGAGAGATTTTTGATAGGTTAAAAATGAGACTATTGGAAATCGATTTCAAAATTAAAAAAATGGTCGAGGTCAGTTGAAAATCAAACGATATGTGATGGGTTGACATTTCCACCTTTTGTTTATGCATAAATAAAGAACATCTCTCTTTTTTTGGGTACATTTTTTTAGTATCTTTATTATATAGTATTACAAGGGGTGTTTCTGTGAAAAACTTTATTGACAAATGGCATAGTTTAGAATGACTCTAAACACACTCGTTTATGTTTTACCTATTTTAAATCATGTTGGCCCCAACAATAAGATAACTTCGAATTTGAAAAATCCTTTTAGTTAGGGAGGGACCAAATCTATTTACCTATCTATCTCTCTCTTGAAAAACTCTTATCACTTTTTTTATTCTAGTAGTTGTGTGCAACACGCGTTGATGCTAGTCATTGTGCATGTTGTAGATACTTGACTCCAGTGATACTAAATCCTAGGTCCGCCCCTGGCAGTGCTATGCAATTAAATTGATCCACTGCCCTAATCACCAGTGCTATGCAATTAAACTCTCATACTTATACTAGTAGTATTTTAGGGTCTGAGACTCTGAGTGATGAGTTGAATTAAACATGAAAACTACTTCCTTCGTCTCAAATTTATAGTTCCTTCTAGAAATTTTAACCATATAAGGTACCATAATTATTGCGGCTTTGTTCGGTTACGGTTTTGAGGGAGATTTTTTAGAATAATGAGTAGAGAGATATAGATAGAGAAAATTTATTAAAGACTGTGCCCAGATACAAGGCCCAAGAGGTCTGGGCATTGGGCATCCAAAAAATTTCTAATTTTAAGGGTACTTCAATATTATTTGTAAATTAGTATATATATTATTTGTTCATAGTATAACACAAATGTCTTTGCTAGCTTAGAGGTAAGTTGATTTTAGTCTGTATGGAGTGTCTAAATTCGAATCTTCTGGGCAGTTTTTTCTTTTGAAATGTTATTTCCCCTAAAATAATTCTATTATAACTGCCAAGTTTCAAAATTAAGTCCAGTAGAATTCAATCCAATCACTTTAACTGCTAATGACAAAGCAATTAACATGTATTATAAAGTCTAAAATAGTTATATAAAGAAATATTTCTATCATTGTTTTATTTTAAAAATACGTAAGTCACCACCCCACAATTGAGTCTTGGACATCCAAATCCCTTGGGCCGGGCTTATCCATAAGATCACATGTTCCATTCCTACGGAGGTCAAACATTCCAAATCTTGGGGCCCCTAAGAGTTATGTCCAATCGTTACCTTCAAAGCCCTGAAACTATTGAAGAAATGCACAAACTGACCTGAACATCCGGTTAAAAAACAGTGTACTACATTTACTCTTGACGTACCAAAATGATGGCATTGCCCCTGGTATCACGTAATTGGACAAGTCCCAAGAGGACAGTAGAAAAAAGTGGTGCTCTTTTTACCAACTAACCTTATCCCTAATCGAATTTAATCAGATTAAATTAAGACCTAAAGGAAGATTAAGACCTCAACACAGGTTTAATAAAGAGGGACCAGTTTGAATAATTTTACTGGACCCCGGAAACGCGGCGAGAGTCCATTGGAAGCATCACCCGACACCCAGCGTCAAGAATATGTGGCGACGACGAATCGTCTGGCCCTGCTGGTTTTCGTGCGCCACGTGCAGGAGCCGCATGCACAAACACCTAACCTAATCCTATCATGGGTCATGGGTGTTCGGACCAGCTCAACTAATCCCTTTCCAAGACCGGTCAAGGGAGTTCATCAACGTAGGGATTTAGGAATTCACCAAAAATTATTCCATTCGCTCCCTAATAAATGTTCATCCCGCAATCCTAGGCCTTTAAAATCTGTATTTTTTTCGTCAAAAGATTCAATTTTTTTTTCTCAACCTACAAGAACTCATTGATTTATGTTGATTTGTGATTTTTTTTAAAATTTTTTTATGGGAAAAATGCATCTTTTAATTGTATAGGTTTGTGTGCCGAACATTTATTTGGAAACTGAGGGAGTACTTTTTTACGACTTAACCCCAAAAATCAACAGAAAGGATAAAAGGTATCGATTTTGTATCCGTATCAATGTGTACAGACTAGTTTTTAGTCCCAAAAAATGATCCAAGTTGCTCGTTTTGTTTCAAATACTCATACTCCATCCGTCCCATTTTTAAAGTCCAGTATTCTATTTTTGGGTTGTCCATTAATAAGTGTCTATTTTGTAAAGTTAGTGGATAAAAGTTGGTACATTTTCCATTTCTGCCCCTAAAAGTACATTCCATTTTGAAAAGTCAGTGAGTAAAAATGTACTAATAATGTCACCATGGAGGGTAAGTAGAGAAGGTGGAGGTAAAAATTAATATGAAATGTATAATGATGATGTTTTCTTAATATGTTGAAGTTACGAAGTGAGACACTTAAAAAGGGACGGAGAGGGTATTTGTTATGGGTTTGTGCAAAAAACAACTAAATCGGATATCAATATAAGCGTTTACAATACATTCAACTTTGCTTTAGAATTTTGTCAAAATGAGTCGCTCGGATCATTTTTCTTTCTTTTTGACCCAAACTTGCTATGTGCTCGGGATAGGTATTAGTACGTCTAACAATCAAACCCTAATCGATTGTGTAAGGAAGGAGCTCTCTCCTCCGAACGAGACGCACGCATAAAGCAAACTCCTTGGTGGTCCCAGCGGACACCTGCCGTGCAGTAATTAGTTGGTGTGTGTTTTTGTGAAATTGACGATTGTGGTTCTTTATCTAGACTGTCGTCTTCTGTGTAGCAATTACTAGGAGTAGGACTGTAGAACCAACCGACCAAGGGCCCCTACCTAAACTTTCTGCACGGTAAATTTAGGAAAATTATATTAGCATTCTAAAAAATAAAAAAAATTGGCTTTGGAATTACACTGATTTTGGAGTGTCTGCATCAATTTTTGGAGTGTCAATACCATTTCCCTAAATTTATTCGAGACCATATCCAGGGTTTTTTTGATCTCGAGTTTTATAAGAACTCGGAAAAGTATAAAATTTTAGATTAAGACTAATATTAAAAAAATTCAGTAGAAAAAAGGAAAAGTGTGAAATTGGTTTTTGAAAAGATCTCACGAAATTAAAAGGTTCCTATTTTTTAAATACTTAATAGTTATTCTCTCACAATACATTATATTTATTTTAAAAAATACCTATTTATTTTCTTTAACTGAACGAGACCTGAAATATCTAAGAACAGACATTGAGAATGAGAACGTAAATTGAAAACAGAGATGCTATTAGTACAGAGATGACAACTGTAACAGCGTGCACATACCTTTTTTGGGCTTATTTTGGGTCTCAAGAAAATGATCGGAACCGCTCATTTTGTTTCAAAAATTTTGATTACGGCCCCTACAAAAAAATAGGATTAATCCGATATCGGTTAGGACGTCTACGAAACGTACAACTTTTTCCTAGAATTTAGGCTTGGATTCTAAAGCAGAGTTGGATGTTTCATAAACACCTGTACCGATACCGAATTGATCTTATTTTTTGCAAGAACAATAAACAGAGCATTTTAAATAAAATGAGCGATTCCGATCATTGTTTTGGAACCCAAAACAGGCTCAAAAAGGGTTCGTACGCGTTAGTCCATCATCATTTCTAAATTGAAAATTGAGAACGAAAATATTAAAAAACGTTCAACTGTTCCGAAAGAGGACGTGACCTAGGTAGGAACTGCTTGCAAGCAAGAGAGAGCATTATTGACAATGAACAGTCAAGAGAGAGAGCGAGAGTGCCGTATGGAAAAATCTCAAAAAAAAACTTTACTGCAGTTTTGGAGGAAACTGCACGCTGTGCAGTTTTACATTTTCAGTGCCCTTTTCAGGCCTTTCTTGATGATCGGAATCGTTCATATGATAGAGCTTGACGAGTACTTGGATGGTACCAAAAATCATGTTCATCGGATTCTGATCAATATCCAATTGAAACACATTTCTCTTTGAAAAATTGTACCATGCACACTGGATTAAACCCATCTTAAACCCTTCTGTTTGAAGATAAACATGCTTCAATTGGATATTGATTAGAATCTGATGAAAATGATTTTTGGTATGATCGAAATACTCGTCGAGCTCTATCATATGAATGATTCCGATCATTGAGCGAGGCCAGAAAAAGGCACTGAAAATGCAGAACTGCACAGCGTGCAGTTTCCTCCAAAACTGCAGTAAAGCCATCTCCAAAAATAACCTTCTGCATCAAAGAGAAAACGAGTGTCTGAGTCAAGACTCTGAAAAATGTGGTTACCCGTTTTTTCATGTACGTAATTTTAGAGGATTACGCTAAAGTTTGCAAGAATTAAAAGAGACGACGGACCGCGATTTCGACATTTTTTTTTGTCCTTCCAAAGAAAACGGAATGCGACATTTTAAAGGTGACCAAAATGTCAATGTGGGACTTTTTTGTTACACTTGAGGCACGTTAACAGAGACTGTTTCGGAACGTTTTGTTTTGATGTGAAGTTGTATGATAATTAAAATCAATCGCGTGCGATAAAGGGATACGCATCAATCATGTGAGATATGTATTAATTGAGACGAGCTCAATAGACAAACATCCAAAAATTGTCTCGAACGAGAAAAAAATAAGCTAATGATTAAAAACCCATATATATAGAAGACTAATAATCTGTTTTCGGAATTCTTAAAATTTTATCCACTGACCTCTATTTTTTTGGACTTCGGATTAGTGCTGTGCAATGAGGTGCGCACCTCTAAGCTGTTGGATCGTGCATCCGACGATTCAGATCTTATCTCGGCAACCAACGATTGAGAGCCGTTCATTATTGAGATGGGATTTGAGCTGTCGAATGCACGATCCGACGGCTTGGAGGTGCGCAACACAACACCATCCCCCATTCTTCTCTTTTTGGGTGGTTCGAAATTAAATCGGTTAATAACTTGAACAAAATTTGAAGCTATTTTCGCATAATGTGATGTAATTGTCATTAATAGTACTTTTTGGAGTAATAAAATGAAAATGTAGTACAAATACCACTGTTTTGAATGGTAGTACCGTTTACCGTCCAATGTTAGATCTTGTCATTGCAAACCCAAATTTAATGAGCAAAATATCAAAAATGCTAGAGGCACGTTATCCCAATCACAGGCTCCACCTGTATGCAAGGGGGGTATGATCACCCTCTCACATACAGGCGGATCTCACTGAAACAGGCTCCACCTGAATATGAGAGGGGTGTGGTCATCCTCTCACATACAGGCGGATCCCACTGAAACAGGCTCCATCTGTATATGAGGGATGTGGTTGAGGTGATGTGCCCCTAGCACTACTCTTAAAATACGTACGATGGGATGATATTTGCTCTCTAAACAGACTTTACCTTCGAGTTAGATCTCACTGTCTCCGTTTTGATAGTCCTACGAAAATACTGGCAATTTCGGATCAAAACATAAGCACTTTCGTATATACTCCCTCCGTCCCAATTTACTTGTCACTTTTTGGAGTTCGTGTCACTTTTCAATTGATTATATATTGTAATTTATAATATTTTAGGCGATTTTGAAAACATTGTATTATAGAACAAATCGAGATCTATCAAACAAGACCCATATTGGATATAAAATTCATTACCAATTTAAAGATATAACTAATTATTTTTTTCGGTTGGAATAGAATTGTGACAAGTAAATTGGGACGGAGGGAGTAGTAATTTTTAAAATATCTTCACACTAGTTCATTTGTTAGTACCCCTGGACAAGGGCTGTGGTGTTGGCCTCATCTGAACTGTCCATACTTAGCAATGGACAATTCAGATTTTATCTCGGCTGAACAGATCTTAGCCATTCAACCAAAATAAAATCTAAGTCTTTTATTGCCGAGTATGGACGGTTTGGATGGAGCCAACACACATACTATCCCCTAAGGGTGGGCAGGGTCCCCAGATTGTTTACATTTTTGAATCCTCTCTCTGTCACGAACTATTAACATATATAGAATTGACAAAGATGATATTTTATTTTTGGATTATATGACAAATGATCCTTAAGATTATTAGGCCGAACCACCCCTAAATTTGTAGAAACTGCGGAAAAAAAAAGGGGCTAGGATTATCTTACCTTGAACGATTTGGTTAGCCCCCAAATTTATACAAATAGTCCTAGGAAAATGATATTGGTATTTCAAAAATTAATACAGGCACTCCAAAATCAATGTATCTCCAAAGCCATTTTCTTTTGTTTTTTGTAGTGCCTGTATCAATTTTTGGAATATCAATATTATTTCCCTAGTCCTAACTCCAAGTACGTTCCACTTATGTTCAAAAAAAAAAAAGGTACGTTCCACTTATGTTAAAAAAAAGAAAAGAAAAAGAGTACGTTCCACTTTCGAATTTGGGGCGATGCCACGGTCACAACATACTGAACGTTTTCGTTTCGACACTCTCCCGAATACAGTTAAAGGGTAGTCGCGTAATTTCAACAACGACACTTATCCAATCAACTTCTCCATCGGTTGGTCCACGAAACACGTGTCTGGTCCCACCAAGGATAACTTTTTTGGGTACTGTACCGGGTGGGTACCGCGTAACCGTGCCAGAACAGTTCATTCGAGCCATTCAAAAGTCTGTTAGATGGCCCAGATTGAAACTCTCTCCTCTCCTCTCATCCCACCACTGTCTCTCCAAATCCAAGCCTTCTAAAATCGAAATAGACGATCTGGATCACGTGGTATCCACCCAATAATAAAAAAGACTAAAGATGTACTTCATTTTTGCTAGATAATTTGGCCAGCGTTCAGGTCAACTTATGCGCATCTCAATTAAATCGGCGAGACCAATTTCACTTGTCTATTGGTGGGGGTTCAAGAAAAATTAGAGCAAAACTTATGTATAAATTAGCTCCAAAAAGTTACAGAATTTGAGACTTTAGGAAGGACCTAATTCGGACACGGACGTATCCGGAACCATTCCATCAATGGTTTTCACAAATAAACAAATGTTTAGGACCGTAGCCTTTTGTTTTGAGAAATATATATGCGATATTATAAACTACAGGATTCACACACTTCGAATGATTTTCGGACTAATATGTATCTAGACTTACCTTAGTAGCACTTTTGCTTTACGAAGTACTAGTGTTTTTGTCCGTGCCTTACGAAGTAAAGTTATGTCCACTTCATATTATATATGTAATTTATGTGAGCCCACAAAAAATGTAAATGTATGAGTATTTATAGTTGAATAATACTAGTCCAGTAATTGTTTGTGAATTATTTATGCCATGTCATACACTACCCGGAATCAGTGTCCATGTCATCACCTCATCCGACTTCCCCTATATAAACTTCCCATAACCTCCCATAACCCAATCCGTAATTTTTACTCCTCACAGAAACTTAAACACTACACGCCAAATCCAATAGCATAAACTTCTCTCTCTCTCTCTCTCTCTCTCTCTCTCTCACACACGCACACACCTGCCCCCACCGCCGGCGCCCGGAAAATGAACAACGCGCCTCTGCGAACTAGAAATGACGACGTCTCCCTCCACCGCCGTCACGTCTTCCATGAAAAGTCCCAGTCGGAAACACAATAATCCATTTCCATTTCCATCTTTTTTTCGAGGAATTTCTTCGATCCTTTTCCAAAGCAGAGAGTTTTTGCAATTTTTGATTCGGTATCTGTGCCGGATTTATCCTTTTCTTATTCGGTGATCTGATTTGAGATCGTGGTAGTTAATTGTTCACGAGGATTTGTTCCGAGAACTGAAAATTGCTTTAATCTTGTTCAGAGCGAGGGCTTTGAGAGAGAATTTGCATTTTTTTTGTTATTATTATGCAGTTTTGATTTTTGAAGACTTCACAAAAAACAGAGTCTCTTTATCTCTGAATCAAATGGAGCGGCACTGACTAAAAGAAAACAGCACACAGAAACGACGCCGTACAAGAATGCCTTTCCCGATGAAGATTCAACCTCTCGATCCTCAGTCCTACAGAGAATCCATCCGCAACGACGCCTTTGCGGCGGCGTCGGCCAAGCCCGTGCTGAAATCGCGCTTCAAGAAGCTCTTCGACGGCGTCCTGAAGACTTCGTCGGCGGCGGTGGATAAAACTCCCGCCGCCGGCGATCACGGGAACGACGGAGGGGTTGCGACCGAGTTCGAGCCGAGCTCGGTTTGCTTGGCGAAGATGGTGCAGAATTTCATAGAAGAGAGCAATGAGAAGCAATCGGCCGTCAAGTGCGGCCGTAACCGCTGCAATTGCTTCAACGGGAACAGTAACGACAGCTCCGATGACGAATTCGATGTCTTTAGTTGTTTCGGCGACTCGGTTACGGCCCCTTCGTCTGGCGATTCTCTGGATATGCTCAAGGTAAATCCTCGCCGTGAAATCAATTCATTACGGACATTACACGATAAACATTTTGAAAAATCTGCTCTGTAGAGTAATGTTTGGAATACAATCTGAAGACTAGAATATGATGTGCTTGTGTTGACATCTTATAGCCACGTTATTTGCGGTTAGTCTGAAAAAAATCTGTTGGTTTTTGTAGGATTTGATTCCGTGTGCGAGTGTGGCCGAGAGAAACCTCTTGGCAGACACTTCGAAGATCGTCGAGAAGAACAAGGCTTGCAAGCGAAAGGATGATCTGAGGAAAATCGTCACCGACGGCCTCTTGCTTCTCGGTCACGACGCGTCAATCTGCAAATCGCGTTGGGAGAAATCTCCTTCCTTTCCCGCCGGTAATCCCCTCTCTCTTAGCTTAACTTTTGTGAATTCGATAAGAATTGATGCGATGCTTATTAAAAATGGATCGCATCAATTTTTATTTACATTCTGAATTTAATAAAAATAATACGGAAGAAGGAGAGAGACGGGCTGAAGGAATTCAAGCCAAAGGCATTAAGGTGGGAGATTAGTTTGAAAAAGAATTTGAACGGAGAATGCGGCTTCTATCCGATTTTAAGGGAGTTCTGGGATCACCGGAAGGATCGAAACGACATTCGAAAGAGCTTGACTCTGGGTTTTAAAGCACTGATGAGTTACTTGCGTTATTGCACAGTTAGGCAGGCTTGCCTTTATTACGCTCACGAGCAAAATCTTTAAAACGGAAATCTATTTATTTTGATTGAAATTCATTTGTGTATAATTTGATAAAGATACGGAGGTTGTCTCTGCGTATTATTTGTGGATTAATTTAGGTGAATTTGATGGAAATTGTTACAATCTCCCATTTATTTATACGGCTGTTTAATTATACAGGGGAATATGAGTACATAGACGTGATCGTGGAAGGAGGAGAGAGAGTCCTTATCGACATCGATTTCCGATCCGAGTTCGAGATCGCTCGGTCGACCGGAGGATACAAATCGATCCTGCAGTCCCTGCCGCACGTTTTCGTCGGCCGATCCGACCGGCTGCACCAGATCATTTCCGTTGTGTCGGAGGCGGCCAGGCAGAGCTTGAGGAAGAAAGGAATGCATATTCCGCCGTGGAGGAAGGCCGAGTACATGAGGTCCAAATGGCTTTCTCCCCACGCCAGAACCGCCTCCGTTGCTCCCCCAAACGACGCCGTCGTGGAGGTGAAGTCTTTCACCGTTGCTTGTGATTGTGGTTGCGTTGATTGTGAATGCGGTGATCTGGAACTCATTTTTAGCGAGAAAACGTCGTCGTGGGTGGAGATCGGCGCCGCCGGGAGCGCGACTGCGTCGGCGGTGGAGAATTCAGGTGAGGACAAGAAGTACACGTGGCAGCCTCCGGCGATTGAACGGAAGTGCTGTGAGAAGAGAGGAACCAGGTTCGTTACCGGACTGGCTTCTCTACTCGGAGAGAGAGAATAAAAAGTTTTGGATTTTTTTTTTGTTTTTGGAAATTTATTTTCCAGGTACAAAAATGGAGTATATTTTGAAGAAAAAAAAATATATATATAACCAGGATTTCGGATAATCCGATAATCCTTTTTTCTCCGTTTTTTTTTTTTGCCCTGGGATATGTAAGAATCTATTAGGCATCTATCATCTTTGCGATAATGAATGTTAATCCAATATTGTTACAGATAGAGACATCAGGTTTAATAACGTAATGAACGGTTTTAATCGAAGAAATCGTACCCGCGACACTGTAATTAACACAGGTAAAGTTAGCATCACCTAACGTGAGATTTCGGTGAGGGTAAACGGAAACATTCCATCTCACAATTCTACGGTGTCCATAATCGTTTGTTGTTAATAAATTTTCACGTGCGCCATTCAAGACTTATACTTTTATCAAGCGATTTTGAATACATTTGTATTCGATTTTGTGTACGGGGCGTTGGTAAATTTTAATAACGGAAACAATTTAAAAGCAAGGGCTTTCTGTCTCCTCTGTTTCTTTGGAGGAAACACAGGGGACATTTTATGGATTTAATTTCTTTGGAGTATTTATTATTTTATTTAAAATGTGTGCAAGTACAATACGAGAAATGAGAATATTTAGGATGGGTGCAGAGTTCTAAAAGTATGGGAGCATTGGGAGGGAAGGGGTAGATGACGGCAGGCGCTCGTGCCGTCTTGATTGCCGTTACAGTCACGTGACATATTCTCTGTTTCCTTCACTTTTCTTTTTTCTTTTCTTTTTTACTCCCTTTTATTGGAGTGCTGAAACTAGGTCTGGCTGTTTCAGATTCAGAGGCAGAGAGGGTGGGAGAGGTCTTCTCGACAAATTATTCAATGCTGAGGCACCATTACGTGGTGTCTTAGGCCTCTCATCGGTCACATATTTTTGTAGAGTCCAAGACTAATGCTTTGTTTAGATTGGAATTTGAAATTTTTTTTGAAAAATAGTAGGAGTAATGAGTGGAGAGAGATAGAGAGAGAAATATTGAAAATAGGGAGAATCTAGGAGGAATTTAGGGAAAATTTTAAAAAAAATTCTTTTTAAGTTCCAAAGAGAACAAGGCATAAGTGTGAGAATTCTTCAAAAATGTGTGGTGGGGAGAGGTTTAAGACTCCGCCACTTGATGTCCCAAGGGTATTGAATAATCTCTCTTTTCTTTTTTTCCTTCATAAAAGGGAGTATTCTATTTTTAAAAATCCAAAAATTAGCCCAATGGGCTGACAGTAGTGAATGTGTATTAAATGGTATAAAAAGTATACAAAAATACATGTTTTCTATGTCTTCAAGTGTGCTTATCGTCAGGCCAGTGGACTGACAATAGCAAGATCGTACTCCCTTTTTTTTTTTTTTGATCCGGAAGATTGTACTCCCTCCGTCCCATTTTCTTGGTCTTTTTTTAATACTCGTGTCATTTTTGAAACTCTTATATCTCTCAATTTATAATATTTTTCATAATTTTGAAAACTTTGTATTATAGATCTAATCGAGAACTATCAAATAAGATCTATATTGCATATTTTTAGAGATTCATATCAGAAAATATAAGAGTTTAAAGAACTGCATGAATATCAAAAAAGTCCAAAAAAAAAAGGGATAGAAGGAGTACATTTTTGTGTGTTTATATTTTCATTTTCATGGGACCATGGGAAACTTCCTTGTTGGGCCACCATTTCAAAAAGAGTTTTGTCTTGAGAGTTTTAAACGAGGAAAAAAAAAAAAAAGATTCTTTCACTGCATTTTTTTTGAAAATATACTCTGTATTTGTGTCTTTGATTCCTTAAAATTAATACAACGCAATTGTCAAAGCATGAAAATTATATATTGAAATTGATTTTCAAAACTGTTGACCAAAACAAAATTGATTTCTAAAAATAAAACTATAAATTTTGTTTTTCCATATCTTATCCAATTTTAGACCCTGGCCCTTTTGATATATTTACTTGAGGTTGGTTTTGAAGGGTGGGGTAGTGTATTCTAGCTACTTAACTTATAGGCCTCGTTCTGCTAACGTTATTATTTTTTAAGTACTTATTTTTTATTTTTACAAGACAAGTCATTTCATCAAAACATTCAATTAATCGCCCAACAAAAAATCCTAAATATTTTCCCATATTGTTTGGAAAATGGTCCTGCTTAAATGAAGTTTTGGAAAGTGGACTCCCTTGTTTTTGTGAAAACGTTTATTTGAAGAGAGGGACAGGTGGGAGGGGCATTGGGTCCAAGAAAAACAAAAGGCTCCAAAAACAAAGCAAAGAATATTTTGACTTTCTTGGTTTTTGTTGTCTCATCCTCTGGTTCTTGCGGATCCAGTCCATTTGCTCTTGTTTATTTGGATGCATTCGAGCCGTTCAAAAGTGTTTTGGACGGTTTAGATTTAAAGAAAGAATTTTTGATTTTTTTTAAAAAAACACCCCTTCAAATCTCTGATCCGTCCAAAACATTTTTAAACGGCTCGAATGCACCAAATAAACCGAACTAGCCCGGAGCAAAAGGACTGGATTTGGCACATGATTTTGGGGGTTCTACAACAAAGGATAAATTTAAATGGGAAATTTTGCTTAAAGGATGTAGATCTTCCCCAGTCCGTAATTTGAACTAAATGGAATAGATCCGCATCATCTATGGTTGTAATTAATGATTCAGATTTTCCCAAATAGTATGACCGATAAGGGATTCTGAGCTAATCTGAACTATAAAGTACCCCTATATCAATATATGATCTAGATTAGGATTGTTCCGTCTCGTCAAAAACTTGGTCTGAAGAGAATCCTAACCCTTTTGGTTATGGTTCTAAACAACCCTCTAATTTATACTTTTAGACGATTAGTTTGGTTATGTTCAAGTTATTCGTAATGATACCCGTTTGTAAGTGTCGCTAAGATTTTATGAATACAATTTTCTCACTTTTGACAAAAAAGATGATGAAATACTAATATTTTTCGGCAAAAGAAAACAAACAAGGAAAATTATCCAATTTTAAAACATGTTTCCATTTTTGAAAATGATAGAATTATCAAATGTATTCTTTTTTTTTTTCCTCATACAGTAAATTATTACTCTGTCACACCCTCCCTTTTAAATTATCCTTAAAAATGGGAGGATGACCATTGTCCTCCATTTTATTGATTGAAATGGTATAAGTCACACTCCATGTAATGCATTTTTTAGTAAGTATGACATCACTTTGTGGTGGAATCCACGCTATTTTAACTAATAAGAAGATCTTGGTAATGTTCACCCTCTTAAGTGGAGGATGAACAAAATTCAACTTGTCAAGTTAGCTGGACTTATTTGGATCGGAGACCCTAATATGAAGTGATCTAAAATGGTGGTTTTAGATAGAAAAGAGGAGGAAGTGAATGTATTTGGAAAATGATTGGTTTACATTTCCCTGTTTTTTGCTATTTGTTTCATACAGTAAATTATTACTCTGTCTAAAGAGATCCTCTCATTTTATGATTCCTTGTGTGACGCTATGTAGGACTTTCCACCATTTCATTTGATGATCTTATCCATTCATTTATAAGCTCAATGTGTATCTCAATCAAGTAAAAAAAAATATTGACCGGACATGAAGATCTATTTGAACGAAGCATATTTGTCATACGATAAATTGATGGCCATTAGCGAATAAACCACTATTTTGTGTCACACGATGAATCACCTGAAGAACTAGTATCTTGTACTTTTGCTATTATATTGGATATCTTGCTTCTCTCAAATCTAAAATAAAACCCTCCTCTTTCTGGTTAGAAAGTAAAAATAAACAATACTAATAAGAACCAAACCCCACTCCAAGAACAAAAACCCAATCAGTTGGCTTATTTGAGCACATAGGCTCCTTCTCCATTGTTTAGTTATTCCAACACCCACTAATTTCTAAAATCCAAAAAAATAATAATAATAATAATTTCCCCATTTTTTTAAAATTTTTTGTGATGGTTATTTTAATTTATTTCACAATCATTGTGCTCTATTTATCATACTATTGTATCTATATTTTCTATGCCAAGTGGGTAGGGTCGGTTACAAAGTTCTGAAAGTAATAATTAGAAATTGTGGGGTCTATTTCCCCAGTTTTTTTCCCTTTAAAATTTAGTGAATGTAGGGTCTCTTTCTTGTACAAAACCAAATAATAAAAGCAATTTTCACATAATAATAATACCTTTATGAAAGCTACCCTTCACCTACCCTCCTGTGTGTGTGTGTGTCTAAATTGAGATATGATATTGGAATGGAGGTTTGATTGTGGGTTGTAATCTTGATTAAAACAGAGAGATTGCCAAGCCCACAAGAAACCCACAATAGTGTGTTCAACACTGTTATTAATCAAGGGGCTTGTATTAATTCAACCAGGGAAAGATTCATGATTTTTATTTCGAGGTTGCGAGTCTGGGAATGGTAATTTTTGTTATTTCATGATTATTTACGAGGATTATATCCTAACTATAATATTTGAGGTTTTGAGAATTCTTGAATCTTAGGAGTTCAATTGTCCCTCCACCCTCTCACCTCTTAGATCAATTATTGAAATAAATTTTTTTTTTTATTTTTACAATAAACGGTTAGGAGGGACAACTAGCGCAATGACCTTCTTTAGAGCATCCACAGTGGTATAATAAAAAAGAAAAGGTTGCTAAGGTTAACAACATTTGCTCAAAAAAAGAGAATAACTAAACTTAGCAGCCTCTTAACAACTCATCAAACTTTGGCTATTGGATAATCAAAATTAGCAACTTTTTGCCAATAATTAAATTTGGTTGTCCCCACATTTCTTCAATCAAGTACACCATCATTACATAAAAACCTTCTCTCTCTTCCATTTTCAACATGTTTTCAAGAAAAATACTTTTAAAAAAACAATTTTTATTTTTTTCAAAGACAGTTTTTCCCATAACAGTTTTTTTTTTAATTTCAAAAACAGTTTTTTTTATTAAAAATTTTTTTCTAACAAAAACTGTTCTTTTGAAAAAAAAAAAAATTTAATTCAAAAGCTGCTTTTTTAAACTTATTCCTGAAAACTTTTTTTTTTAAATCAAAGTTTTTAAAAAACTATTTTCTCTTTGTCTAATAACCTGTTTTTATAAGTTGAATAGGTGATGTGGCAAGTTTTAGTTATTCAATTTTGATTGTACCACTGTGGACCTCTACAGTGCTAATCTTAGCAACTTTTGATTATTCCACTGTGGATGGTGTTAAACTTGCCCATACAAGTTCCTAACAGAGTAACTGTCATGGAATATTTGGCTGAAAGATGCTCTTGCAAAATATTTTCTTGTGTTGTGTTATGCTTGGTATAAACTATAGAGTGTGAGAATTTCCTCAACATATTTTTTGACGTACAAATTAAGCAGGGTGTGTGTGTATATATATATATATGTATGAGTGTGCAAAATAAAATGAATATACAAATTTAATAATGAATAGTAAGGAAAAAATGGTCGAAATTAAAATTAGAATATATTTTGCAAGTTATACTTTCAAACACTATTCTATTGCAAAATTTATTTTGTACTTATGGTCCAAATATTTGCACGGATCCTAACTTTAATCTAACTTCTACAATCTATTATATACAGAATTAATCCAATACCCATTGATTAAAAAACTAACTCCAAACACACTCAAATATGAATACTTGCTAAATTTTCTTCTATTCTTTTTCCGGTAAGGTACGATGTTAGTAGGTTAATTGGTAAAGATTATTACAATATATGTTGACACTCCTCCATGAACTCGAATTGAAATATTTTGTGGTGTTACATGATTGTTGGACTGATTGATCTTGGTTGGAGAGATACTCAGATCACGATCCATTATGTCAATGGTGCCTCTCTTTGTTTTGGGGTAAGAGATATGATATCGCGATCAATAGGTTAAATATTGGTTAGAATATATAAGATATGTCGACACTTCTCCATCAACCCGAGTTCAAATATTTTTGTGGTGTTACACGATTGCTGGACCAATTGCTCTTGGTTAGAGATATAGTAAGATTAGGACACATAATTATGTTGACATTTGTGCCTTGTTTAATTAAACTACAGACATCAAGGCTTTTTCTTTGTATTAAAATTTGAGTGTTTCGTAGTTGTATCTAAATGATTTGGCGGACTGGGTACGTGATGTCTAGGGTCTTAGCTAGGCGATCAGGTTGAAATAGTCAAGGTGCGCGAAAATTAGTTTGGACACCCGAATTATAAGAAGAAATATACTACTACCATGGTACATAAATTTTGGGTAGCACAAATGTTTGGGAGGTTACCAATCCAAGACTGTACTCATGAGATATGAGAGGGAGCACATTGAAAAGGGCAAGGGCTGGAACCCACTTGTTGAAAACTTTTTATCCCACCCCAAAAGATGGCAAAGATGAAAGATATAGCTAGGTTCATGTTCGGCTAACAATACAAAAAGCCTTTGTATGCATCCGTTACAAATATATTCCCTAGCCGTTTGGTGACATGTGGTCCTAAGTCTTTGGGCCCTTAATTTGCTTTTCACTTTTCTTTTCTTTTCTTTTCTTCTCTTTTTTACTTTTCCCTACTATATATATGCTACTTCCAACTCAACAGGAGAGATATTGTCGGATGGTATCCCTGCAAAGCAACGTTAAGCGGTCGATTCAGCTGTTTATTCCGTACAAACGGTGTGGATTGAATTTGGACTCTTACATATATGAGTTGTCGATTGCTCGGCTAGAGATACGAGTCATTGATTGTCGAGATGAACGGTCAGATCGAACGCTCTGCACGCGCTTTTGCAGCCTCCCCTTAAATGCAACTTTGAGTTGAGGAACATGGGTGTTCTTTGATTGGCTAGTGAAATATATCTTGGTGTTCTTTAATGATCATATCGATTTTGAATTGTAGCCTCGTAGGTTTCTTTAATCTTGCTTTAATTAGTCTTCCGATAATTATAATCAACATCTGATCAGACAACATCATAATTCTAGATTATTAACTTTCAAAAACATAAGTAGTTAATAAAATGCTTTCTCCCCATAATAGAAAATCTAAATAAACTCTCGAAAATAGTTTCAAAAAATCCATTTTAACCAAAATTTGAATTGAAGTACACACACAATTTATTAACTACTCACTACATGTCATGAAAAAAATTAATTACGAGAAATTTTCTTAAAGTAAGTAAGATTGCATTATAGAGTTGAAAACTAAATTAAATTTATTTCAACCTTTAGAGATGAGTCATTTTGTCGTTGATCAGGCGTAAGGAGTATCTAAATTTGCTGTTAAAAAAAAAAGGAGTATATAAATTCAGAGGGTGTAGGGCTCCCGTGCCGGCCCGGATATCTTTGCCCGTGTGAATAGTGAGACTTTTTTTTGGGGAGTATTGGTGTAAGTTTACTCCGAAGAAATTTAAAAAAAAAAAAACCTTGGAAGCAAATCATATTTGAGGTTGACTAGGTGCTAAATATTTTCTTAGGCAGATAAATAAACAAACCTAGAGACTATGCAGAAAATCCGGTTGCGGATCAAGCATTTGAGTTTCTTAATTCAAATCGTCAATAACATTATTACGCAAACATGGCATGACTTTGATTTAAAGACCAGAAGAGAGTTGAATCAAACATTCATAATTATTTTTGGCAAAAAATACGAAAAGATTAACTAGGACAAAACGCAACTATATGACTTTACGCAACAATACTCTCTATGAATAGCGCCGCTCTCGAATCTAAATTTTGGGGTCCCTGCTGGCAAGCAAAAATTTGTGTAAAATAGCTGTGATAAGAGAGGCTTTGATTTAATTTAAATGGACCACGCGACCAAAGGTTGTGGTCGATCTAATTTTTTCCGAATTAAAACAATATATACGCATCGATACCCACATTTCTTTTCACCCAAATAAATGAAATACAGAAGGGCCAGAAGCCCAATTTTCCTTTATCGAGAAACTCTCTTTCAAAATACTTTGGGTCTTTTAAGGTTCTCCCATAAATTACAAAAAATTGAAGAAAAGAGGGAATAAATTACTAATTTTTTTTTTTCAATATGTCACATCCATACTTCCATACTTTCAAATAGAGAAACAGAAGTGGGTTGGAAATTTAAAGAAAATTTTATACTTAAGGTGTGTTTGAATATCATGACTTTTTGTCGTATTCGCTAATCATGTATCTGGATTTAGACACCGTGGAAATAAGCAAATAGGTTAGTGGATTGTATTTTAATTCAGACATAAATTATGCAAATAAAACAAGTCATGATAAGTTGATAACTAAACGTTGCCATAGATAATTCTTTTCTCGAGTTTTTGTTGGACCGCTTTTCTATTAGTTCTAATAAAATTAATTGGTGTTAGGGAGGATATCTTTTAAGTCTTTTATGACATTAGATATCGTACCTGCAAGTCTATTTTTAGAGCGGTCGCAGGAAGTGACATTGTGTAACCAAATTCATGTGGACAATCCGGACCCAAGAGTTTTCTTTTTGCGTAAAAGCATCTCTCATCTAATTATAAGTTGTTAGATTTGGCTTATCAATAGTTTACCTCATGGGTTTGTTCATGTTGACATGAAATCCCAAAAAAAAAAATGCCTTAAAATTTAAAAAAGCTTCGCGGTCTTATGAATATATCTTTAATTCTTTATTCAATGTATAATGCCAAAAGTCATATGGTAGTTTGAAAATTAATTAAGTGATACATAGGGTAATGTTGATCGGATTATTGATCCAGATCCAGATCAAGGCCCCAAAATAATTTTGATAAAAATCATAATTCACCAATTAGGGAGAGAGAGATAGAGACAAATCAAGTGACGTTTAATTACCTTTGCATATTAGGTAGGATCAGACCATGTAAATCACGAGAGATCCAAACCAACAACTATTTGCTGAAAATGTTAGCATAGAGTTTGCTTCGAGCGTGGCAGTTGGTTCTGAAATGAAGGACCACTTGGCCAGACTTGGATCGTAGCAGGATCAAGATTTAGTAGGCTTTAGCTCCATTCCTTTTGCAGCTAGGAAATTCGCTCTGGCCGATGCCATGGGTGTTGGTCATTTTAGGATCTAGTTTACGACTCTTGTAATTTTTTTGAAATTTTATGTATGCCGTTTATTTGGCTTATTGACTTTGATCGTCTAAGTTAATGCATAATTTTTCGCTTAACAGAAAAAAAAAATATGAATGAATAATAAAATAATAATATCGATATCAACTTGGTTTTCATGGTTTTATACCATAGTAATAAATTGCTTACATCTGAACCTCATCTAGTAGTTTGCTTCATCCAAATACAGGTTACAAAGATAAGGACGCAATACAGGGGATCCATAAGAAGATGATTTTGCAAATTAAGAGGAAATTTTAGAATAAACAAACTTAGCATCTTTAAGCGTGTGAAGCAGCTGTGGAGGGGTTGTAGGGATTAGTCTGAGTTTCGCGCAAGTTGATTCGGAACACCATGCATTACCAAAAAAATAAAAATTCGAACAACCTGTGCTAGATTGAACCACTCTTGCCCTTTTGAAAGACTGTGCTAATCCGGGTTGTTTCTAGATTGAAAGACCATATGCTAAAAGAGAGAACTTATTGGTTTCATGCGGTCTTTCAATCTAGAAAACTAGCAACAACCCGTGCTAAAGCACAGGCTAAATTCGAAGTGGTGGTAGACATTACTATTCCATTTGAGGACGTAAACTTTTGAATTTCTATTTTGGAGATAGAGTTGTAGATAACTTTTCTTTTTCACAATGGCTTAAATTCTAAATGCAGATGATTAATGGATAATATTTTGGATTTCAGATCAATGAAATGTTTTTCCATTTACTAAGAATTTCAAAATTCAAGGAATTTTTGTTCAACACATGGCAAGCGCAGTGGGCTTCTCACTAAAGAACCTCCGGCAATAAACCTTTCTCAAATTGTCAAATACACCGAATCAACAACACAAGGCTTTTTTTTCTAGGAAAAAAAAAAAGAGAATTTATGGACAACTTAGAAATCAAATTAGTCCTAATCTACGAGTCAATGAATAGTGGCAGATTATCAATCTCAAACCTTAAAATAGATCAAGTTGATCAGGTCAGTTAATATAGTACAAGGGGGACAAGATTATATCTCAAGATTAATATATAACCTCAGTTAAGAATCTTTAGGTAAAGTAGTACATCTTTTATAGGATAAAAGGTAGGTTACTCATAAATCATTGCAGACTAGGTATTTTCTTCCTCTTTAAGGTTCTAGGTTCTAAATCTTTTAAGTGCTATCAAGCTTTATGCAGTTAGTCCGTAGGAGATTATGCCTCTCGACTTTAATAAGGTCCCTGATAATAGATAGTTGGATTGGTTCACCAGGAATAATAGATAGTCGAATTGGTTCACCAGGGAAAAGAAAATGTTAGTACTAATGGTGGGTTAGGTTTCATCGATCCCATGATTTTTTTGTTTAAAATTTTTGTGACTAAGGTGGTCCATAAATATCCCTCAGTTTTTTATTTCGTTTAGTTGGATTGTTGAGATAACAAAATAAATTTACTAAAACAAGGAATTAAAAAACTGAGAGAATCGAAAAATTGTAGTACTACTAAACATTACAACTTCCAACAACTTTAGGCTACCAACCAAAGAGAGAGAGAGATCTACAGTATTTGTTCAAAACAGTTTTGTCGTAATTGTGCATTTACCCTTGGAGATGATAATAGGTAGAGTAGTTTTTAGAATATATAAATCAAGTTTGAATGGTTTCGATGAGCGATGTAGAGTAATGCATAACACTCCCTCTCATGTGCAGAGGTACGAGTTGAGGAGACGATGAGATTTGGCTTGGGTAGCAGGGACTTAATCACATGAGGTGAGGCCACTAAAAAACCTAAATAAATTAAGGAAACATGGGAGGAAAAATAATAAAACTTGGTATGTAAACCCAGTTTTTGTGGTAAGTAAAAATGCGATTTTTGGGTAAAAAAAAATAAAACTATTTCGTTTTTAGCAAATTCATCTTGCATATTTTTCAATCTATGGATTCATATTCAATGGGAGTATCATGCTCCTATAACACTTAGGAGCATGGCAGAAATTTTCCTTACCGCCCCCCCCCCCCATTCCATGAGACACACAAGCCACAAGAATTCGGGTTCTCTCTGGCCAATTAGTAGTAGATTCATTGAATCATATTTATCTTGAAACTTTTGACATCAAATGTGTGATTTATCTCAATCGTGTGGTTAGCGATCTTCAACCAACCTCACATTTTTTCCGATTGATTTACCACTCTTTTTTTTTTTTGGTAAAAGAAACGATTTACCACTCTTCTTCTTCTTTCTTCTTCGTTTTTCCAATTTTCTTTTGAAGGATATAAACACTGAAGGAGATGAGAGGCTCAAAAATGGAGGTGAGCCCAAAATGGGCCGACACACCACGGACTGTACTCTTCTGTTGTTCCACCATGTGGGCTGTCAGTCCCCCCAGGCCTGTGAACAATTAGATTGTGGGCCACAAGACCATGTCCCCTTCCACTGTCTGTAACAAAAAAAGGATGGAAAAATGACGGCCCATGACATGTTTTGATAATTAATATCCGTCAAAGGCATTTTTAGTATTAACAAATATTCTCAACATATCCTTGACGGGTATTAATTATCAAAACACATCCTTAACCGTCATTTTCCCAAAAAGGAAGTCGGTACTAGGCTACTGGATACTAGTACTACAAATGGTCCAAAGGATTTAGGCTGTTTACCATAGCTCGTGGGTGGTGATTTTAGATAGTTTTTTGGCTTATTTTTTGCTTTTACAGAAGAGTATGAGTTTTGAAAATAATTGTTTACTTTTTCGATTACTTTCGTCGAGACGATTCCATAATAAACTAAAATGATATTGAATGAAGAAAAAAAGAAGAAGCGCAATTGGCTTTTTAGGGAAAACTCACCTTAAATATCATGGACTTTTGACGGTTGTTGAAGAAGTAAGTAACAGGAAGATAATAAACAAATTTAACCGAGCTCCTAGCCTAAGATCCCGTCCGCTTTCTTCCAAAACTTTTTTTTTTTAAAAGGGAAAGTCTACAATACACACCTCTTAAAAGGGTGTACCATATGCACTTATTTTATGGTTCATTCATAACATTTTAGTGTGTTTCGTAACTTTTATTCTAGAATTCATAACCTTTCAGTAGTACGATTCGTAACATTTTCATTATAATTCATAACATTTTGGTATATTTCGTAACCTTTATACGATTCGCAACTTTTTTGCAATACGATTCGTAACATTTTCTCTACAATTCATTACATTTTGGAGGGTGCATATGATACACACCTAAATAAGGGGTGTGTATTGTAGAGAAAATGTTATGAATTGTAACATTTTCTCTACAATTCATAACATTTTTGCATGTACGTGCATGAATATAAAATAAGTGTCTTTTCAAAACATCTCAACCTATTACGCAAGAGTTGAAGCTGAAGGAACTAACTTCCAATTACGCATGAAGGAAGCTAGGGAGTGCATCTTTGTCTTCCTTTTTTTATTTTCAAAAAAAAATGTTATTCCTTTGCTAATTTCTCCATATCACTGTAAAATCATTGGAAAAAAGAGAGTAAGGAGTTGGGCCATGATGTCACCATACAAATCATTGGGTTCCACACAACTACAAATTTGGGGTTTGGCTCAGTGATTGTGTAGCTAGCACTCTATTAGAGCGTGAGGTTTAGGGTTCGACTTTTATGGACAGGAGATTGGCTGTCATAGTAATCTAATTCATACTACTAACTAGAAGTGAAATTAGTACAGTTTGGTCCGGTTTTCGACAAATCTTGCAACCAAATGGAGTTTTGAAAACTGAAATTGGACCAAACAATTAAACAAGTTCGGTTTGGTCTGGTTTACTTGGTTTATTCAATTTTTGGTCCACCACGAAGTCCAATGAGTCGATAAATATGAATATGTAGAATAGCTCATTGAAAAAACCAATTTTAACCCACTTTAAAAAAAAGAGAAAGGTCTAATTTGATTAGGAAGCATGTTGTAATATGAAAAAACTCTAAACTAATACCCAGATGCAAAATTTATCAAACCTAATTTGAAAAAGACGAAACTGACATCATAATTCATAGGTGATGAGTGTTATAAGTTCACTTGGTAATGGGCTACTCGGTATTGGATAAGTCTTATATGTTTCGGTTTGGGGGTACTCCCTCCAACCCGAACCTAAAATTTTCTTTTCGAAATCATAAACCAAACCGAACCAGTAGCTCGGAAAAACAAAACAAAACAAAATCAATATCTTTGATTGGTTTTTGTAGGTGGTTTGGTTTTTTCGGTTTTTATTTCACCCCTAATAATACTAACAATTAGGCCTGTGAAAAAATCTATCCACCTGCGGACCCGACCGAAAGATCTAGGACGGGGTTGAACATGTGGGTTAGACGGGTGTGGATTCACTTTCTATTAAAAATCAAATTTCGGTTCGGGGTTCGGATTGGTGCATTCCTTACGTGTGGAGTCGGACCCGACCCAAAGTAAAGAATCGGACTCACGGATGGTTCTAACCACCTGTGCGATTCGGTTTGTAGGTCCTAAAATATTCTACCCGATATGGTCAGATTGGATTCAGGTATCAGGTCAAAACCAACCCGCCCGACCCGTGCATACCCTTACAAGTAACAACTACTAACATTCTATTGTTTTGAAGAAAATGAAAAAAGTTTTCCACACAACTACGGGCTTCAGCCCAAATCTGTTTGAACTTTGATTCTTACGGGCCGTGCTTTTGGAACTGCCCACTACCGGTTCTTTACCAAATCTGTAGGAAGCAAAAGAGCACGCAGGTGGAAAGCAGGAAAAAATGCAGAAGAGGGATCAGAGCAAGCAGGGCGGAGCATCGGGCGGCGGCTTCGCCCCGCCGCCGGCGAAGAGAGGCCGCCCGTTCGGCAGCAGCAACAGCAACAACGCAAACGCCGCTGCCATAGCCGCCGTCGCCGCCGACACGCCCGCTCCTTCAACCCTCCTCGGCCCCTCTCTTCAACTCAGCTCCTCCTTCGCCGGTCAGTCCTGTCAAAACCCTAGCTTTTATATTCTCCTTACAGTATCACCTGAAATGGGTCAGAAATCACGCATCGAGGCCTGTTTCTGTTGAGTCACATCATGCGTGTGCGGGAGCGAGAGCGTGAGGGAGATCGGGAAAAATGTTTTTTTATTTAGAAAACAGCCCAAAAGTAGTGAAATTTGCTAGAGTGAGAATTCAAAGCGGGAGCATAGAGGAAGGATTGTGAGTGGGAGTGGAGGGTCGGGGTTACTTGACCCAGATTTCGCGGTGACTGTGTAGCTTATGTGCTCGTGCAGATAATAAATACGGTAAAGGTGTGACCTTTCCCCGTCTAAGGGTGTAAGTTTGTGGATCAATTGAAAATTAGGAGATTTTGTGTTCACCTTCTGCGGACAATGCCTTGGCTTACCTGAAAACGCATTGCTAATTATGCTTTCATGGGTAATTGAATGCAAAAAAGTGTTGGGGTATTGGAGCATCTCCGACTACTGCCAAATTTATAGATGCTAATTTCTTGTGAAAGCTTATCTGGCAATATGACATCTCCATTCGGGTAAGTCAAGGCATTGTCAGCAAGAGATGACACAAAAACTTCGGATTTATGGTCAATCCACCAACTTCATGGGTAATTGAATGCAAAGAAGTGTGGTTGTATTAGGGCATCTCTAGCCCTTCCTTTGAATTTAGAAATGCTAATTTCTTCCTATGTTTTCAATGGCGTTTTCTGGGCTCGCCTCAGGGCGTAGGGGTGGTGAGGCAATGCCAAAATGCCTTAGGGCGTGAAAATTTAGGCTGTGAACCACAAAGGCAGTCGAAATTCAACCACCCCCCCCCCCCCCCCTCTCTTTTTGTTGCCTTGTTGAAGTCGATCATCATGTACAATCGTGCTCAGTTTTTCTTTAAGTAGTTGTGCTTTGTTTACCTTTACTAAGTGACGAACTGATGTGCTTTGTTAATAACTAATAAAGTGATAAGGTAATAAGATAAAAAGTTAATAACTTATAAAGTGATGTTATTGGGTTTCTCAATTAGTTATTAACTTATAAGGTAAGTCATTAACTGATAATCTACTTTATGCAATCTTTTTGTATTAATCTATCTTTTATGAAATGCGCATTTTTTGTATTTTTAAGTTACTTTATTAATTTAATTATTAAAAAATCGAAAGGCTTACGCCTCAATGCCTCGTCCCATGGAGGGTCAAGCGCCTTGCCTTTGAAAACTTTGAATTTTCGTCTGAAATCTTATTTGGCAATTTGACATCTCCATGTTGGACATTCAAAGTCTCAATCTCCAACCAAGGTGTAAAATTTGTGTTATATCGTTTTATTGAACTTCAACCCCCATTCAATGGTTTTTTTTTTTTCCCTTAATATATATTTTGACTTCGCATCACTCTCATTTGTCTTAAAATTTGATACGTTAAACTTCATATCAATTGCCAAGAAGATTTGACCTCCAATGTTGTAGCATTTTGCAAAGGTCATTTATGATGAGTGATGTGATACATTGAACTTGGCATCATGGTTGGAGTTCCTCTGAGTTCATGGGGAATTGGATACTTGAGAAAAACAACTCAAATAGAAAATAATGGTGGCGGCCATAAGTACAATAGTCGGCTGTCTTAAGTAAAGGAAGTTGAACACTCTGGGTTTCTGCAGTCTATTAATTTTTTTTTTGTGTTGTGTATAGTCCACTAGTCAACAAGATTGTCCCAAAGCTTTGATGAAAAGTATTCTTGGTTACCGTAGGCTAACATCTTAAAAGTTGGCATCTCTATATTGAGTAAATTAAATAAGACCTATTTTTTTTTTTTTGGTTGTAAAAGCAAAAACCATTTTCTTGCATATATACATGGCATTGAGGGGTTTTGTTGTTTTCACTATTGCCAATTGGAGAGCTTTTTTTTGACCCTTTTCTCTTCTATAAGTTCCACTTTTGGATGCCTTCGATCAAGGCGAGTTTTTATTTTGTTGGGCTTTTAGATAAGGAGGTTTGGGTTTTTCTCATGCTTTAGAAAATAAGTTTAAGAAACCATATGGATTATGGAGATGGAAGATTTTTATTTGGTGGGCTTTTACAAAAGTTCATTATTTGGTGGGCTTTTACAGACTTTCTGATAAGAAGTAATTGTTCTTTTCACTTAATATTGTTGGGCTAATTGGAGCTAGCTCCTCTTTTGGCCAAATCTTTTGAGGTATATCCCCTTCCTAAAGATGGTAGCCCAGCAAGTCCTCTTTTTCAAATGCAAGCAATGTCTGGTCACAATTTCCTAGCTGTAGTTGCATCCGCTGTGGATGTTACAATGCCGTAACTTGTGCCATATGTTCATCGAGAAAAAAGTACTACAGAACTGATATCTTTTAGACATTGAGGTCTCTAGGGATTTTTTTGTGTCGCTCGCTCAATGTTTGGCATCCTACATATGCTCTTGGCTGATACAAATGATAGGTGATCTTGCTTGCAAGTTGATGCCTGCAAGATGTTTAAGTAACAAAGTGAGGCATTTATATTTATGCTAATCCATAGGTGATTGATGCAAATTTCATTCTGGAAGGCTTTTTTTGCTGTCATTATTTATCCAGATCAAAATAACAAAAGGATCGTCCTGGCTCTTCAAAGTGGATTAAAAAGTGAGCTGACATGGGCATTGAATACTCTCACTTTGCTTTCATTCAAGGAAAAGGATGAAGTGCGTAGAGATGCTACCACTCTTGCGAAAGTACCTGGGCTGCTTGATGCTATTCTCCAAGTTGTACGTGTGATTTGAACTTCCTAACCTTATTTAAAAGTTTTATTGCCACAGCATTCTCTACAGATCATTTGTACTCTCCGTCCCTTTCTGTTGGTCCATTATGGGGAATCTAACTGTTGAAGGAGCCTTAATTATTGCACATTAAAATTTCAAACTTCCTGACGGTCCCATTTAGTTTGAAATTTTGAATCAATAGTGGTGCTGTACTTCTTGATCCAAGGAGCAGTTACAACAATTCAAAAGAGTAGGGAAAAAGCATAAATGTCATCAAATTTGCTCTTTGCCTTGTTGAAGTGGACGGTCTTTGTTGGACAGCCAAAAGTTGAAAAATAGACTAAAACAGTGGGATGGTGGGATTACATAATAATAATTGCAATTGGAACAGATCGATGATTGGCGTGACATAGCCCTACCGAGGGAGTTTGTAAGAACAACGCGCGTGAGATTGTTGGGTGCAAACTCTGTTGTGACAGGTTTTGGGAATGAATACAAGGGTTTAAGCTCAACTGATGTTCCCAATCCTAGGTGAGTCAGACATGATTATGATCTTTTAAGTAATCTTTGCAGTTTGCTGTGCTTATAGTTTGCCATATGGAGTTGGGACCTGAATTTTGGATGGTCTTCTGATGGCAGTGTTGGATTTGGTCCTACTACAGAGGCATCTCCACAGACCAGGGCAACCAAAACTCATCCTTCAGAGTGGTGGTTGAATGAAGATGGTGTGTTTAATCTGGATGACGAAGGACGCATGGAGAAGCAACAATGTGCTGTTGCGGCTTCTAATATTATCCGCAACTTTTCATTCATGGTAGAATACGAAACAGTAATGGCCCAGCATCGTCATTGCTTGGAAACAGTCTTTCAGTGCATTGAAGACCACATTACAGGTGACAAGTTTAGCCACAATACGGAAAATCTGCTAAATTCCTTATTTGCGGTGCCTTAATAGGTCTTCATCATATTACTTTCATTTCTAATCGTGTTTTTTTGTCCTACAAAGGATAAACAACGTAAATGTTTCTATTAGTTTTTTTGTGTGGGTGATATCTTTGTGTATTGATATGTTTCAACTCATTCGAAAATCTGGGTAATTTCTTAAAGAAGTCTTCTGACCTGATACACACTATAGGTGCCAAGATCAAAGCTGCTTAATCTGTCATTGCTGAACAGTGTGGAATATTGGTATTGTATTTTCCAATATTTTCAGAGAGTATTTTCCGTTGTCCACTGGCATTTCGTTGGAAAATTCATGGGTTATGTGTTGTAAGTTTTATTTGCCAATAAAGTGGGAACCTAATTCATTTGTTTGATAATTATTTGTCATTGTATTGGGTGGTCCTAGTTTATAGAAGATTGGTTTTTTTGGGGGTTTGGGGGTGGTCACAAGTTCTTTAGTGTATGCAAGACCTAAGAAAGAGAACCTTGGATCTCGAAGTGCATAAACAAATTGGGAATGCAGGACAACATTTTAAGTGACATGGCAATAATGCAAGCTACTGCCTACTAAAGCAGCTTTAGATTGGATTTTGTATGACATAAGATACCAAAGTTTTGCAGAACAATATTGTACAAGAGATCTATTCGATTGATGAAACGTCGCTGGGATATACATTGGAAGCCAAAGGCAATAACTCTGGGCTATCCTTCAATGTGGTGGGATGATCTGTGCGTGTGTGAAACTGAACTCATCTCGCTAAATGTTCTAACCATGAGGAGTTGGGCTTCATTTGGTTCTTGTAGAACATTTTCTAAACTCAAAATATTATTTGTGGCTGGGGTAAACCTCGTTGTCTCAGGTTGGGAGATGTTCCATGAAGAGTCTTTAACTTGAAACATCGTCCTCTCCCCCAGTTGCCCCACAACCAGGGAGAACTAGGTTTAGGGATGCACTTTGAAATAATTTAAGGGGATAAAGAAACAGCATAAGGAGAATCCATGTGTTGGGAACCTTTAAAATGCGAAACCAATGCCAAAAAAGAATGGCTTTTATTATTAATGATGTATTTTGATATCTGTCGCTGGCAATCTTGTCTTTAAAAACTTGGTTATTATGTTCCTGGACAGTACTCCAGGAACCCAGAAATGTTTCACTGCCATTGCTTGTCATTTTCAATCATTTCAAAAATTCCTGCTCTGTAAACAAGTTCTATATGAGCCAAAACCAAGCTTCCAGATGAAGGAACGTATTTGGATTCTGAACAAAAGATTTTCACTGACATCATAAGCATCTAAGGAAATGTCTGCAGATAAGGAAATTTCTGCCTCGTTTAGATTGAAGTTGACATTCTCTGCAAAGTGTATGGATTAAAAATCTGGGGGTCCTGAAGTGAATGTTACTTTCTAGTTTCTTAGAATGCAAATGTTTCTAACAGTTCTCAATATTTGCAGAGGACGAGGAACTTGTCACAAATGCCCTTGAGACAGTTGCGAATTTGGTGCCACTCGTTGATCTTCGAATCTTTAGTTCATCAAAGCCTTCATTCATCAAAATGACGTAAGAACTTGGACTTTTTCTTGTGATGACATCTACAATTTCAGAATTCATATCAGAACATAGAACAAAGACATCTGCTTAATTGAGAATTTCCTCAACCGTTTTCTCCCAACTAGGGGTAAACGTGCAGTCCAAGCCATCATGGGGATGCTTGGATCTTCTGTCAGAACCTGGCACTGTGCAGCTGCAGACCTACTTGGGCGGTTAATATTAAATCCCGATAATGAACCTTTCATTCTTCCTTTTGGCCCGCAGGTTTGAGATTTTCGCTCACATGCCCCCTTGTCAGACAATTGAATAGTTAAATTTAGCTTATTATTGTTTCGATGGAGTAGTGCCCTGAGGTTTTGTGGATTATGCAGATTTATAAACGTTTAGTTGATCTGTTGAGCTTACCAGCTGTTGATGCACAAGCAGCCGCTGTTGTTGCACTTCATCATCTTGCCGAAGTTAACATGGACTGTCGTTTGAAGCTTGCTAGTGAACGATGGTGAATGAGGCTGAGTTTGGCCGGCTTATGGATTTTTTTGTTTTTGTTTTCATTGTTTCTAAACTTTTATTAGTTTTCTTTCGACATTGTTGTAATCAACAAAGTAAACAAATATGAGGCACATTTGAAAAGGCCCACTAACAACAAAAAAATCTTGAAAAGCTATAACTGTGAATTGAAAAAGTGAAAGTTATTTGTCCTTTCTTAACTGCTCTCGATTTTGGCCATAACTTTCACTTTTTCGATTCCTCTCGTTGCGGCAAATCCAATGATGAAATTTTTTGTAAAAGCTAAAATAAGTTCATTAAAGCTAGTCTTTACTGTTCTTTTCAACATTGTCAACGTAAACTAGGGTTTCAGAAATATTCTGTTGACGAATTAGTCACACAATGCAGTGAATTTCAGGGCAGTTGATCGTTTGCTGAAAGTGATTAAGACCCCACATCCAGTCCCAGAAATTTGCCGGAAAGCAGCAATGATACTGGAGAGCCTCGTCTCAGAACCACAGAACAAGAATCTGCTTCTGGCTTATGAGAATGCCTTCGCGGAGATACTTCTCTCAGATGGGAAGTATTCGGATGCATTTGCCAGGATTTTGTATGAACTAACCTCTCGACCGAGCAACAAGGTGGCAGCTGCTCGTGGTATATGGGGTGGTATGTAACTCAAAACCTACCTCAGTCTGCAGTTTTTGGTGATTTCGCTCTTCACACAGCATTTGGAAATCTTGTAAGGTATTCAGTGGACATTTAGCTGTGAATATTTTCTAGCCTGTAATCCTTGTAGTTCTTTGTACAATGTTCACAAATTGGTCCGTTTTAGCTGCATCCAAGTTCAATATCTGTGAATTATATTGCTGTGCTAAGTCTTTTTGTAATCTTTCGCGTTTTTTTCTTTCTTTCCAAAACAAAAAACAAACGTTTGGAACCATTTGTCTCATCGAACTGGATTTTGGACTTATTTCCATATACAGAATACTTGTCTCCCCGTAAAAGTTTACAACAACAACATAGCATAACCCATCTAGTCCCCAATCATTGGGGGTATGGGCGGGGGATGATTGGAGACAGACCTAACCTTTGGCAATATATGCACAAAGTGGCGGCTCTCAGAGTACCACTGAAACAGCGGCTCCCCTAAACCTCCAAGAACCGAGGAGCTACGGGGACGTTTTGTTGTAGAACCATGCCCCCAAATCAAAGCCAAATGGCATCAGAGAGGGCAGGCCTAGAGACCCAAATCAATTTATGTGCACATTACTATGCTTCCTTCACTGATAGTCCAGAGCATCGGTATGCACAACAAGTTTAATTGTCATAAAGAGTGTCTATTTACAATGGGAATGATGAACACATTCCTTTTGAACTCTGTGGTGCTTGGGTTACGAGTCCAACAAGCTGTACTTTAAAACCTGGTTTTGGTTTCGAATTCCTCTTCATTTTAATCTGTTCGCTTTTTTCAGTTTGTGAGCCACTTACTGGTTTGATTCAGTAAGGGAAAAAAGCACAAGTCTGATAACCAATCACAAAAACTTATACTCTCTCTCTCTCTCTCTCCCCCATTTTCTCCCTCCTAACAAGCATTGTTATCGCCAGAAGGTTTTTCTTTCCGACAGAGAACAAGGAGAAGCAGAGTTGAATGTATTATTGAGATCCATCTAGTAGGGAAAATACAGCTACTCAAAAAAGTAAGGGGTGCCAAAGCCAGAACACACTTATGCCTTCGTTCATTGTAGTGCTTACAGGGCCGGCTCAAGACTTTAGGGGGCCGAAAGCGTGCTTCGAAAATGAGGCCTTTATACATTTTTCTATTCCATCTGCCCAATTTATTTATCCACTTTTTAACTTTTATTTGTCACGAAATGTTTGTCCACTTTAAAAAAGACCAATGGACCAAAAGTTACAAAATTCCTTTTTTGTCCCTTACCATTTCAACTAAACTAATTTTTTTCAAAAAATTTGAAGGACAACTTTTAGTAAGTTGATCATTTATTGGTGTAATGATTGTGTTCTCTTAAAAAATTGAATTTCCCAAATTGAACAAATAAATTGGAACTAATGGAGTAGTATTAAAAGAAATCAAAATAGCAAATTCGAAACAAATAAAGAATATGTATTTGCTATGGAATATGCCTTATTTTCTTTTTTCTTTTTTAACGCCTTAGTGTTTCTAATGAGCAATTCCACAATTTGAGCCTATTTTGTGGCTCCTAAATTTCAATTGGACCTATTTTGTGTAAAGAGGCTAATGCAATTTTTTTTTGGACCACATATATATATATATGGGAATCCTAAAAATTTAGAGGCCCTCGTTTTTTATTTTTTTCGGGGGCCGGAAGCGCCGGCTTCCCGGCCTTGCTAATAAGCTGGCCCTGAGTGCTTACGTGCTGAGTCTCTGCCATTTTCTGTAGACTTCGACCTGAACCAATTTTTTGTACTTCGACCAGAAAACGTGTCGTTGGCAACAGATGTTTGTGGTCACTTGGAGTTGCCATTGTTGACAGGAAGATTTGTCGCATTTGGAGGAAATACAAGGATGCTTACAGTGAACTGTGTTTAGGGCCGGTCCCGGGGTAAGCCCCACAAGTCCTCAGGCTTGGGCAGCCCCCCGGGCTGGGGCATCCCAAAAAAAAAAAAAAAAAAACTTAATTTGGATATAAATACTAACAAGTTTCCCATATTTGGTGCAAGGCAACTGCTTGGTGCTTGGTGTTTTGGCACCGCACTCTAATATGAGTCCCAGTTGTCTAGGTACGATCCCTTGGCGTGTCATCTCCTTTCCTTTTTTTTTCCTTTATTCTTTGTTTTTCTCCCAATTCACAATTTATTTTTTCATTTTTATTCTACCTTTTTTTGTTTTTCTCCCAACCCACAATTTTACAAAAAACAATATACTAAATTACATTTTTGGAAATTTTCAACTTAACAAACACAATGATGGAGTAATGTATATGTGATATGTTCTTACATTTGATTAAAAACAAAAGTCATAGTTAAAATAAAATCAAGAGAGTTAAGACGATTTTTTTTACCTTCGAACTATCATTTCACAAGAGAGATTAGATAGATTAGCTATGATCTCAATTGAAATGAGGCATCGTTATGATGCTTGTACTTTTTGTTCTTTTAACCTCTGGTTAATAAATTTTTCTTTGCCGTTAAAAAAAATAATTTGAGGCATCATTCCATTAAAATCATTTTGGTACTTTTTTTTTTAAAACTTTTTATGCTTTTCGAGACAAGCCATTCTTGTCACATATATTAACTAAAAAGCACAAAAAGTCAAATAATTAAAAGTTAGATGAATGGACCCTGAGTTCTTGGCTAAATAAAGTACGATGGCTCAATTGACAAATTTTGTTTTAAAAAATGCAAGGAAAAATTATTTTATTTGAATTGAATCATCCTAATTATAAATTATTATAATGGGTTATATTTTGATGTTGATTTTGTTTACATTATTCAAGCTTAAGGAACATGTATTGATTTTTTTTTTTTGTAGTTGTATGTTTTTTTTTTTTGGTTGTATGACTTAATAGTAGGTGGGCAACAAAGCATAAGGTTGGGCTTAGGCAACTCAAATGTCGGGGCCGGCACTGGACTGTGTTGGATGCTGATATTTCTCCGAAAATTGGGTCGTGTGGTGGTCTCTTGTCCCGTACGAAATAATATAACATGCAACAAATAAAGCTAACATTTTGTGACGGTGTCACCGATCGACACAAAAAATCTGAGTCGGTTTGACCCCTCTCTCTCTCTGAGTGTGTTTGACCGGTTCCCTCACCAAAATCGGCCAAATTTTACTTCTTGTAACGGGAGCTGATATTTAGCAGCATAGGTTATAGAATGTGCTTTTGGTGGAATATTCACTACTTCTCCTCTTTGAACTTTACTTCTCCTCTTTGACTTGAGATCCTCTCACGTAACTCTCATTCACCATAATTCCACTACACGATACAAACCATTCAATTCGTAAGTCTAGGTTGATTGGGTATGGTAAAAAACTCAATCAAATGATATTGGTCATAAGAGCAATGAACCATTCATTTCTCCTGTAACAATTACGCTTCGTTAAGTAGATACCAATGCCCATTCAATCTAATGTTCAAATAGATCATAACCATTTTAAAAGGCCTACAAAGTTGAATGACACGAATCAAGTGAAACTCTAGTGATCTCATTTCGCATCTCACAATCATATTAATAAGTGATTCGCAGTCACTTATATCTACTTATATAATAAGGTCAAGCCCATAATGAGTAATTAGGTGGGTTTTGGTCCTTCTAATTTGAACCTTCGGTTAACAAAGTTCTACTTTCTTTCTTTCTTTCTCTCTTTTTCAACAAGGAGTCCAATGCAAGTTCGGCCCGAAAATGGACCCATTCCATAAATCAACTACTAAGTTTGGTCCAAGTTGTTATTTGGACCTGTTTGGGCCCTCTCCTTCGAGACGGTGCCAGCCCAACATATATAATGCCAGATCCTTCTATCATAGTACTACACATTAGTACTAATTTTGGACTCACTCTTTAAAGAACGAGCAAGGCTATCAACGTAATTTTAAAACACAACTCTAGATGTTACATTGTTCGGAGTACTTCCATGCATATGGATCTATATGCGTCGAACAACTCCGGATATAGTAGCGTCCGACGTTGTATTTGTAGACATTTTTTTTTTTAAAGAATACCTCACTTTCCAATAATTAAGAGAAAGCTATGGTATACATGTCTGCGTTTGTGTTTTTTTTTTACCCCCAAAACCAGTTTGGGGACCATTCTCTAGAAACCACATGGTGCACCCTCTCCCTCCCTCCCTCGCTGCCCCACCCCCATGGGCAAAATCAGTATAGGGCAAGTGGGGTCACTTGATCCCGCTGAGTTCCAAAATACCTCTAGAGTAGGTATAGTTTTAAGGAGTATTTTATAATTTTGCCCCAAAAGATCCCACGAAATTACACGTGTTGTAGATATTTGACCCCACTGCAATTAAATCCTGGGTCCGCCCCTGCCCACCCCATCCCCCCCCCCCCCTCTCTCTCTCATAAGTTCAATGATTGTGTTTTTTTAATCAGTCCTGCTATGAGCAGGGACAATCCGCAGGGACAACGCATTTGGCCCCATTTTGGATCCCGAAAAAATCTAGAAAAATATCCATAAATTTTTGAATATTATTTCATGGGGCCTTGTAAAAAATCAACTCCAACGGATATCGGTAAGTATTACTTTTGGATAAGTAGGGGCGAAATGACAGTTTCGCCCATACTTATCCAAAAGTAATACTTACTGATATCCGTTGGAGTTGATTTTTTACAAGGCCCCATGAAATAATATTCAAAAATTTATGGATATTTTTCTAGATTTTTTCGGGATCCAAAATGGGGCAAACACGTTGTTCCTGCGGATTGTCCCTGCTCTTAGAATTTTTGTTTTTTAATTGAAGTAAACTTTTTGATTTTTTAGTCTCTCTCTCTCGTATCATAAGTTCAATGATTATGTTTTTTAACCAAAAACCGTGCAACCATCGTATTTGGAACCAAAAACCGGTTTTGGGAACCTTTAGCCAAACAAAGCATCGTGTACTGTAGTAATGCCTGCGTATTTGATTTGGTAAAATTCTGAATAAAAGTGTCTAGTAGAAAAAAATAAAGTTAATGCACATTTAATTAGGTCGTTGAGTTGTGAATATTACGATTTGCTACATTTTACGATGCATACACCATGCACTTTTTTGTGGTTCCATCGGCAGTGCCGGCCCCGACATTTGGGTTGCCCAAGCCCGACCTCAAATTTGGTTGCCCACTTAATTTTAAGTCATAAAAAAAAACAAGCAAGTAAAAAAAACACAAACAAAAAGGTAAGATCTTTTCTTTCTATTCACTTCGCAAGGGAAAAAGAGGTCTCTCAAACCTTACTTATCTATCTTGAGCCCTCTGTCAAGAACTAAGAGCAGAAAGAGCACAAGCAGCAATTCATAAAATAATCCGATATTCCGGCTGCGTTTTGTGCTAACACGCGTTATATTGTGCTTTTAGCTTGAATTATATTAAAAATTCAAATTAGAAATTTTTGTTTTCTTGCATTACATATATAGGTTAGAAATCGAATCTACTAGTGATTTTGCCATTGCATATTTCCATTGCTAGACTTTCTATTAAAAGATCCGGAATTTTATTTTTGAAACCTCACTCGGTTCTTGTCATTTCAGTGTTTTATTATTAATATGATCTGATTTTTTTTTTAAAAGAAACATCTTCTTATTGCACTACAAGAAAATTGACTTGCATTGACATGCAAAAATTGTCACTATACTATATTAGTGACAAAAAATTATAGGAATTGATTTTGGCATTCCACTTTTTGATAACCACACTCCAATTTTGTATTTTAGTGTTCATGTGATGTGTATTTTGAACACTAAGAGATAAATATTGGAGTGTGGTTATCAAAAGTGGAGTACCAAAATCAATTACCAAAATTATTGTCACAAAAATATCATTTACAAAAGTGTAGCTAAAGAAATTTAGTGACAAATATAAAGTTGTTAATGTAGTCTTAGGCTCAGTGTGGACTCATAGAAAGAAGTAAAAAAAAGAAAATTTTTAAATTTTCCTTCCCTTATTTGGTTCTTAAAAAAAAAGAAGAGAAAACTTCCACTATTTATTCAACTTTCTTTCAAGTTTTCTCTAATTTCATTCTTAATTACTTATATTATTTCTCTAGGTTCCAAATAGAGCCTTAGTTTCAGTGAGAAGTTAAAAAAAAAAAAAATCCAATGTTACGCACAAGAGTTGCAAGGTGAATAGGTTCCTCAAGCATGGTACACAAACAAACCAAAAGCATCCTTTTGCAAAACAACTTCCCGCAAAACTCGAACCCGCGTGACCAAGGTTGCAAAACACGCGGTTGGCCAGCTGCCCCAAAGTGTCCTTTATTCCACTTCTTCATCAAAGTTTTCATATATATTATATATCTTCGAAATTTTTTTTGGGTTGCCCTACCCCGGGGGGTTGCCCAAGCCCGAAGGCTTGCGGGGCTTACCCCGGGGCCGGCCCTGTCCATCGGTAACGGATTCTCTTGATCGTTTGTTACCTCCTTTTACGAGATTTGTTGCGTATTATTTTGGTCAGATACAAATGGATGTATGGTAATTAAGCGCATAGTACGTGATTACAGCTTATTTCAGCTGGCTACGTAATTACTTACGAATCATTTTGGTTAAGCAAAGCAAAAGTCTGAGCCAAACTTGTACTATAGCTTTGTCCTTTTAATAATTATTATTAAGTGAAGTAATCAACAATTAAGTCAAATCAGTGTGGTTGATATATGCATGTGGGTGCACGATATCATTAATCACTATCAATGTTAGATTATCAAACCTTGTATATATTGATATGCATGGATTCTTGCACTCCATCTCCTACTAGGAGTATTTCACAAGCCTTCATTGTTTCACATCATCCACCGCTAAGACGTTTGACTCTTACCTTCGTTTTAATTAGTCCACCCCAACTCGGGTGTGTTCGAAAATGATATGAGTATCGAAAATGGAGGAGAGAAAACGTACCGACGGCCGCCGGCCGGCCATCTCCGGTCACCGGACGGCCGATCCGAGCCGTCCAAAAATTCTAAAAAAAAAAACCGAGGGGGCCTACGCGAGAATAAATGGCATCCGAGGTGTGTAAGGTGCTTGATCTGAGCACCCTTTTTTTGTGTATATATGTATATACGTGTATATATACAAAAAAAGAGTGCTCAGATCAAGCACCCTACACACCTCGGATGACGTTTATTCTCGCGTGAGCCCCATCGATTTTTTTTTATAGAATTTTTGGACGGCTCGGATCGGCCGTCCGGTGGCCGGAGACGGCCGGCCGGCGGCCGTCGGTACGTTTTCTCCCCCCCTTTGGTCGGTACATATAGCACAACTCGGGTGTGTTTGATAACCCTCTTGGAGGGGGATATTTGGGTTTGTAAAGGCGAGGGGATTCTTAATATCTTGTTTGGTTGGCATTTGTGGAAAAGGACCAGCTGTCCCATGGGGCGGGATTGGTAATCCCCTAAAATGGTGGTATTAGCAATACCGGGAAGTTACTACGAATCCCATCCCATGAGATTGAGAAAGAAAAGTCTAAAATCTCATCTCAATTCCAATCTCAATCCTAACAAATATGTTATTTACAATCTTACAATCTAATCTTGTACGAAACAAACATGAATAAACGATTCATCTCCTTATTGATAATCCCACCTCATTACCAATCACAATTTTAATCCCACCTCATTACGAATCCTCCCAAAACAATATCTGTTATCAAACACAGTCGGGCAATAGGTTCTGGTCGGCTTGGGATGTAGGGGTTTGTTTCCTTCTAATAAGGTCTTAGATTCGATTATCTTTGCTCGCAATTATTGGAGCCACCTCACCCCACGTGTTAGCATGTGAAAGGATGGTGGGAGGGGCTGTAGGAAATAATCCGAGATGTCCGCAAGATGGCCGAGACACCTTGCGTTAACAAAAAATAATAACAATACTAATTAGTCCACCCAGAGCACACTGCAACTACGGCTCGTTTGTTTGCGATTAAAATTTTAGAGGGGACATATGAGTGACACTGCGAACTTGTTCTGTCCGGATTTTGAGTGAGGTTTTTAAAAGTAATGAGCAGAAAGAGATAGATAAAAAAAATTTATTAAGACTATGCACAGAGATTTTAAGACCCCAAACGAAAAGGAGAAAAAAACGAAGGAGAGGTGCTAGCGAGTACATATCTTTTTTAGGCCCATTTTGGGTCCCCAAAAAATGATCAGAATCGCTCATTTTATTTAAAATATTTTGTTTATGGACCCTGCAAAAAAAAGAACTCAATCTGGTATCAATTAGAATGTGTACGAAACATTCAACTTTGTCCTAGAATTCAAGCTTGAATTCTAAAGCAACATTAGAAGTTTAGTAAACTTTTTTATCGATATTGGATTGAGTTTATTTTTTGAAATGACCGGTAGCAAAGTATTTTAAACAAAATGAGTGGCTCCGATCATTTATTTGAGACCCGAAACGGATCCAAAAGACGTATATACGTGCTATATGTACATAAACATATGCACTCATAGACTTTCCGAAAAGAAAGGAAAGAAAAAGACCACACACATAAAAAAAGAAAGGCAAAGAAAAAGACCACACGCATGAATTTATTGTTGAACAAGCTGCAGGATTGCAACAAAGAATTCATTGACCCACCAATCAACCGTTTTGACTGACAAGAGGGAACCGGCCACCAAACTCAGAGAGAGAGAGAAACCCAGTTTGTTTGTTCAAAGGAATAGTACTCACGAGAATGACCAATAAAACATATCTTAATTTTCACGAGTGCAAGAACGGTTCACCTACAGGATCGAAAGGCATCTTCTTTTCTAAAATATATATTCTTTTGACACAAGTTATTTGTAGTACTATATCCAAATGAAAGGACAACTGACCTTTTATTTTGTTTTTTCTTGGAAGTCAACGTAGAGCACGGGTCGAACATGACCCACAAGTCATTGTTTGGGTCCAAACCACCCAGCTGTCTTCTTGGGTCCAAATCACCTATGTATGTTGGGTCCAAATCACCTATGTATGTGCATACGTAAGCGGGAGCGGGAGCGCAAAGTGCTTTAAAAAGACGTTTTGTAGTTTTGAAATTTGTAAGAATGATAATTGAGACCGGAAGCATACGTAAGACGAAGATTGAAAGCGGGAAAGAAAGATCTTTCCGGATGATTACGTCTGACCTAGGTTCAAACAACGTGTGATGAAATTTATGGAGAAAAAAAAGGTTGGATAGGAAATCTCGAGATTGGGTCCCTCTACCACATGTTTTGCCCGTGGTTTCAGGGCACTTTCACTTATGTGATCAACCATAAACTATGTTATATTGACTCGAGTATGAGCCAGTGAGAGGCCTGAATAATTAGGAATTAGTCTTATCAAATATATAACTAGTTTACCAAAATTGGTCAAAAAGGACAGTTTTTTTTTTTAATGCTTGTAAGCTATTTAGAATAGAACGATATTATGTGAGATGCATAAGACTGATTAGAGTGTTAAAAATGTTCACTTAATTAGTTTAAACCAATAATTACGCCCATACATATATAAATATAGTTATACAAGAAGCGTTCAATAATAAGTAAGGAAAACATATCCCTTCATCTTCGAATAATTTTTTTTTTTTTTTGTGAAACAGAAATTCATCTTTGAGTATTCAATTTTTTTTTTTTGTAACGACGATGCTTTTATCAGAGTCCAAAAACATTGAAATTTAATACTAATCATAATTTTAAAGTAATTCCTAACATAGAAACAATGACAAACACATCAATACATGCAATTACAATTCAGAGGTTGGAATAGTGGAATCTAGACTTTTAATTTTAGAAGATATCCCAAATAATCGGAACCAGGGGCCCTGCCATGCCCCAAGGTAAACTACATATGCTTCGGTGCCCGTGAAAACGAGCACTGTCCCGACTCTTGTAACGTGATATAAAACCGTTAATTTTGTAGAGCTCAATGGTGTAGAAGTAGAACAACCCTGTAAAAACTTAGACCAATAAGACATGTACTCCCTCCGTCCCAAATTGATTGTCCGGTCCGCAAAACGGTGTGTTAAAAATAATACAATTTTTGCAAGAAAAAATCAAAAATTTTTCAACAACTTACTAGATATCAATAAGAATTTTTAATTTGTGAAAAAAGTTTGAATTTTTTCTTGAAAAAATTGCATTATTTTTAATACTCCGTTTTGCGGACGGGACAATCAATTTGGGACCGAGGGAGTATAATATAACCCTAATAAAGCTTTGCTAAGAGCTTTAGGCGGCTGTCAACATTTTCCAGCCTCTTCATCAACTTGTCACGCAATGCCAAGGCCCCAGATACAGAGCAACAATTAAATATGCAAAGCTGTCAAACCTTGTTGAAGCCTTTTCTGATCAACATGTTTTTGGGTTTCATCTCATCATCACTGGAAAAAACAGCTGGTTCCATCTTGTGGACACTGCATCCATGTTTATTTCCCACAGAATGGGGCCTCACCTCACATTGAAAGCACTTTCCTGATTAATGTTGATGGATGTCCGTTGGGCCCTATCCCTTTTTTTTGTTGGGTAATGTAGGGTATTTAGGGTCAGTTTGTGTGTACCTTGAACTAATCCCTATAACCCTTCCCACAATCATTTCATTTGGTAATACAGGGTGTTCCGGGCCAGCTTACGTGAACCTCGGACTAATCCCTACAGCCTCCACAGCCGTTTCACATGCTTACACGTGGAGGGTGAGGTGACCGTAAGAATTGTCGACAAGGAGAATCGGATTGGAGTCCTTAAAATAGAACAAACACTTAAATTCGGATCAAGACCACTTGACTAACTCTTTCGGGTTTTTGGGCCCAACCCTTCAATCTCACTGAAATCCAAGTGGTCTGTCCTTGTACTTTAATGAAAAAGAGTATCAAAATTTCATGTATGGGATTGGAAAGAAGTAAAGAGAAGATTTTCATATGGATATCCCATGTGAAGGGACAATTTGCCTCAATAATAGAGGATTAAATGTGAAGCTTTCTTCACCTTTATGGGGGAAAACTCCAAACTTATAGGAATCAACAGGTATTTTACTGCTTGTGCTTCCAATTTTTTTGGGCCAAATATTGGTGCTCTCGGTAACCAACAGATCGCCACCACCTAATTTGGGTCACTTTTTATCTCTTAATCACCTAATAAAAGTGCTCCTGATAAATGATTGGGAGAGTATCACGTGGACAATGTCTCGTGGTACTCGAGGAGCGCTGAAAATGCTATTTGATGAACGAAGTTATTCGAACTCCACTAGTGGTTTTCGATTCGTTAAAAACTCAGTGCGAGATCAAGTTATTTCCTAACAAACCGATGCCACGTTGCTGAGCTTGTTTAAACTTGAACTTCCTACTGTTAGACTCATCGTGTAATTTTTCCTTCAAAAAATCAAACCATTAATCAGAACTATTTGGTTAATAAATATACGAAATGACTTCTCTGCGGTTTGGGTTTGAATCGCAGAGAGCAGTTGTATATTGACTGTCCAAATTTGTTAAAGTTGAAGCACTAATTGATACATACTCCCTCTATTCCAAATTATTTGTCCGGTCCACAAAATGGAGTGTTTAAAATAATACAATTTTTTCAAGAAAAAATTAAAACTTTTTTCCCAAATTAAAAATACTCATTAATATTTAGTACGTTGTTGAAAAACTTTTGATTTTTTCTTGCAAAAATTATATTATTTTTAACACTCCGTTTTACGGACCGGACAAAATTTGAGACGAAGGGAGTAATTGATGCCTTTGGCATTAGTTGCTTGCATCCATACTTATTACGCTAACAATAATTTGCGCGCTCTAATTTATTGACAAAAGTTTTTTTGAAAAGGACAAAAGTTGATGTTTGTTAAATTAGTGCTTTCATCTAGTACAATGTAGCAATTAATTCATTAAAGCAACCATTCTGGAGTGCATTAACCACAACAACTGTTCAACACTGAGAACCCAAAAAGAAAATGAAAAAAAGAAGAAAACAAAAGAAATGGCAAAGAAATGACTACTTTTTCTTCCCCAGAAACATACCACAATCCAATGTTGTCACCAAAAACAAAAAATGAAACCCCCCCTAATATATAAAAAAACCCATAATAATACAATTTTAAAAAATTTATCATGAAACAATTTGTGCCACTTTAGGCACATGAACAGGGAACTCATGAATCTCATCCATCCAAGGGTTCTTCTCCTTGGCCGGATCGACGGTCCTCAACGCTTTCCAGACGGCGCTGTTACACTTGAAGCCTGATCCGAACGCGATCTGCCACGTCCGATCCCCTCTCCTGATCCTCCCTTTCGCCTCGGTGTACGCCAGTTCGTACCACAACGAGCTGCTAGAAGTATTCCCGAATCGATACAGAGTCATTCTGGAAGGTTCCATATGCCACTCGCTCAAGTCCAAATTCTTCTCCAGTTCGTCCAGAACCGCCCTGCCTCCGGCGTGAATACAAAAATGCTCGAAAGCCAATTTGAAATCGGGAATGTACGGTTTGATTTTCATTTTGAGCACTTTTCGGGCAACAAGTGTCACGAAAAACAGGAGTTGTTCGGACATCGGGAGGACGAGAGGGCCTAGAGTCGTAATGTTGGTTTTTAGGGCTTCTCCGGCTACGGCCATTAGGTCTTTCGACAAGGCGACACCGATTTTCTTGTTGTTGTCTTCTTCCTGGAAGACGCAGCCGTAGCACTTGTCGTCCGCGCCCTTGTGGGTGCGGACGGTGTGAATGAGTTGGTACTTGGAGCGGCGGCGGTCGGAGGAGCGGTTGGAGAGGAGGATGGCGGCCCCGCCCATTCGGAAGAGGCAGTTTGACACTAGCATTGACCGGTTGTTGCCGAAGTACCAATTTAGGGTTATGTTCTCCATGCTTACTACCAAGGCGTACGAGTTGGGGTGCACCTGTAGTTGCACATGAGAATGGTTGTTAGTAAAACAACAAAATTCTGATCTTAAGTCACATGGTATGTGATTCTGTGTATGAAATGATTGAGATTTGATTGTTCTATATTTGGAAGGCATTTGAAAAAACTAATGTTTTCTAACTTTTTGTCGAGAGTGATTTTCGCACGCTCGTACTTTTTCGAGTAAAAGACAAAAAAAAATTAGTGCACTTTTGAAACAGAGGGGTGTAAAAATGAATTACGTATTTTTTTTGATTTTTTGCAGACAGTTTGAAAAAGGAAGTGAAAACGAGAGTAGATTTTCTGAAACTAACTCTTTCGTGAAAAAACTATTCACTAAAAAGTCACAAGTTTTCTTTAAAAAAAAAAACTTCCAAATATGTAGAATTGCATAGCAAACATTCTTCCTAATAAACATGGCACTCTAGGTAAACCAAACTAATAATAGAACAAAGAAAAGTGCGTATCAAACACAAAATGAGCCGTTCAGATTTAAATATTCTTTCGAAAACTCAGAGTATTCTTTGGATCGCCTTACGCGCACATATGTATTGTTTTTACGGTGCGTGAAATTTTCTAAGTAACCTTTTCCAAATTGAAAACAGAGAAAAAACCCAAATCGAAACACATTGGACAAACCTGTAACATTTGTTTGGCAAGATCAATGGAGATCAACCCAGCACTACACCCCATCCCACCAAGATTGTAACTCAAGACATTCCCCCTCAACTTATAATGATTCACCACCATAGCTGAGAGCGACGGCGTCGGATTGAACAAGCTGCAATTCACAATCAGTATCCCAATGTCCTTGGGCTTCACCCCTGTCTTCTCCAACAACGCATCAATGGCTCCAAACATCACCATCTCCGCCTCCTTCCTCGCCTCTGCCATACACGGGTTTGGCGGCAACTCCAGAATCGCCTCCGGGAAGTACGTCTTCTGGCCCAGTCCGGACCTTTCTAGAATCTTCTTCTGGAAGGCCAGATTCTCTTCTGTGAAAGATGCTGCTTGGGCTGACCGCTCCATGAAAAGCTCCCGGGTGCACATACGTTCCGGGTCTGGTTTATAACACGCGAAGTTTACGAGGTAGACCTGTTAGGAAATACTCGTTAGAACACACCATCAAATTAAAAGGGATGGGATCTTCGATGAAGTGTATGGACAAGCATTTGTATGCGTAATCAAGTTTGTGTTTCTTCTGCTGACTTAACATCCTCTCCCATTACTGTCCCGGATAATTCACATTTTTCTCACAATATAGTATACTCTTTTACCGGTGGGAGTATCTTTATAGAATCCTCACTTGCGAAATACCTCACCGGGGAGGATCCATTTCCAAAAAAATAGTATCTTGAGACCATACTTGAATTATAAAATATCAAAGAGTACGAGAAAACTTATAGTAGATCGAGACACACATGAGAAACTAAAAAGTACTAAGAAAACAACGATACCTTCCTGGGGCGGCTCATGAAGTACAACGTGGCTAGGAAAACCATGAGGGCGGAGCAGAGGACGACGGTGACGAGGTTGAACTTGAGGTGGGACCAGAGGTGGAGCACATCGTCGGGGGTGAGGGAGGAGAGGTGGAGGAGAGAGAGGATCAGGAGAGGAGTGATGAGGAGGTACATGGCGTGGGAGATCAGGTAGTGGTAGCCCAGTTTCACGTACTTGAGCTTGACCGATAAGAGGAAATTCGGGAGGGGGTTCGTTCCGGTTCTTGTTCCTTGCAGTCTGGTTTCTGGGTTCGTGTCGTTCTGATCCGCCATTGATTGAGGAACTGAATCGCACCAAAACCCAGTAATTTGGAGGTGATTGGGATTATTTTCCCAACGTAGAGATTCAATTTGATGTTTCACCCAATGGGGTTTTTTTTTTATATATGGAGGTTGGGAGTAATGCCAAGAGAAAATGGAAGAGAAGAGATTGGTTGAAGTTTGGAGAGAGAGAGAGAGAGAGAGGGGAAGGGGGGGATGGTTTTTGGAGGGATACAGAGGGGGGGAGTGAGAGGATTTAAAGGGGGAGGAGAGAGAGACGAGGAGGAGAAGGAGGGGAGAGAGAGAGAGGAGGAGGGTGGGGGGTGCAACTACCCCAACGAACTTTTAATTGTGATGAAGTGTGAACGGGAATGGGGCATTTAATTTTTAGATAGACAGCCGGGAAGAAAGCGTGGGGTTTTCGCGCTAACATTAGTACTACTAGTTTTTATGTGCGTTTGACTTAGCCACCCACTGCCCACTTGTGAGTTGACAGAGTATGTGTGGTGAAACCCTAGGGTCTGCTATGCACCCATACTGCACAACCGGCCCCTTGCTTTGGTATGTGTATTGGTTCATTTGGTTGTGTGTTTGTTTGTTTGTAGTGTATGCGGGACTCATCGTACTCGTGATTACAATAAGTCTGTTTGCACAGGCTTTTCAACACTAATCTTCCACAAATTCTTTTGCAGGACCCATTTGGGGTACCATAAAAATGATCTAAACCACTTTTTTTTTCTTAAATTGTCGTTATATGGGTCCATGTAAAAAATCAACTTAAATAGATATCGGTAACTACTTTTTTAGAATTCATTGAGTGAGCCACACAATTTCGCCCTACAAATTTTTAAAAAATATTTACCGATATCTAATTGAGCTAATTTTTTCAGGGAACTTTAAAAGAATACTTTAAGAAAAAAGAGCGATTTAAATCATCTTTGTGGGACCCCAAATGGACCCCGCAAAAAATATGTATAAGATCTGTGTTGAAAAGTCTGTATGCCGATATATTGCTTGTGATTATATGTATTTGTTAGATTGCTGTACTCACCATGGTGCATAGATTGCTGCACTCACCATGGTGCATAGATTGCTGCGCAGAGCCTATTTAGGGTCTTGCACAAATGAACCAAATCCTTCATTAATATTTAGTACTAGTGCTAGCCCGTGCCTACGGCACTATGCATTTCTGTTGGAGGAGGATGACAGTTGTGTGATTTAGGTGAAAACCATGAGCACTTAATTAACTGGAAAGTGGGAGGATGCACTACAGCCTTTGGATCAAATGAATCTAAGCCGTTCTAATAACTTGTCCCCACACCCTTCTGTTTTATAATAGAGATAGTTAATTGTGTAGTTACCTAAAATAATGGTGGAGGACCTCCATCTTTAGATTTTAGTCCCAAAATTCTTTGCCTATCCAAAAAGAATAGGGAAAGTATAGCAATAGGGGCAAAGTTGGATTAAGTCCCTGGATTTTTTTAGGAAACAAAGCGGCAAATGTCACACCATCCATGTACAGAGCATACAGAAAAATGAGAAACCACAACTGCCACATGCCAAGATGCTCTGCTGCCTGCAATTAGGTGAAAACACCAAAAATCCAGACGCCAGAACCAAATAGGGGTACTTAAATATAGATCCTCCAATTAATCTGGTATAGGTTATGCATTCATCCCGTCCACTCTTTAATGGCTTTTTTTATTTTAATCCGCAACATAAATTTAGTGGTAGTGTTGATAGAGTAACCCTCCAAATTAAAAACAATGGGGGTGGAGATTGCAGTCGATTTGGTTTGGGGTTGGTGTTTTTTTGTTTCTCGATCTGTTTTGTTTTTTCAGGTCTTGGAGGTTTGCTGTTGTTTGCAGGGTGATTGGGCTCCGGGTTTTTGCAGGTGTCTTGGGGTTTTGGCTGGTGGTTGCTGATGGGGGAGGTGTGGATCTTTGGGGTTGTGGCAGCAGCTTGTGGCTCGCGGTGACAGTGGCCGGATCCGTTGAGGCGGTGATCAGGTGGTGGGCTGGTTTAGGGTTTTGGTTCTCTGTGGTGTGGGTTTGGGCCTAGGAATTAGGGTTTCATTTTAGGTTTTGATTTGGGTTGGATTGGTTTCTTACCAATCGTTAGGTTCCTTAGGGTTTTTCCTCCTGATTTGGGCCTCAGCTTGTTGGGTTTAAATCAGTTTCCTCCGTGTGGTTAGGAGATGAGGGACTTGAGTAGTCAGGTCGGTGTACCCATGCACGTGTTACCTCTGTTTTTCGTGTTATGAGTTAATGAAATTTATTTTTCTAATAAAAAAAACCGATTAAGTAACTCGTGCAAAACTTGAGTCGTTCTTAAAATAGGGGAGCATTAGCACTTATCAAGAAGTGCGCTTTTAAGTACTTTTGCTCAATGATTAGCAAGGGGAGAGAATGCGAACAATGTAACACATAGAGTACAAGCTCGATGGATCAAAGGTCGGAGTGCTTCGGAAGTGGTGTGCAATTAATTATAAGATACTGGCAAAATTCTGTCGTACTGCCATAAGGTCAATCTTGTTCTCAATGGCACCATCGATGTGTTGTGTTTTTGGGTAAGTATGGCATGAAATACGATGTGTTATTAGGTTACTAAGAACTAACATACGAGTAAAATGCTGAAATAAGATTAATGGTGATATAGATGTATTGCTGGAATAGAATGTTGCATACTTTTTCTCTCTTTTCATTGTTATCTATTCTTGTACAACCATTTTTCCCGTTCAGTTGTCGGGAATGTTGTGTCAGAAATTGATTCCCAAAAGAAGTAAAGTGAGGTGAAGTAATGAAAAGAAATTTATTTTCTTGTGTATGTTCTCTCTTGACATAAAATCTTATAGAAAAACAAGAATTTCATCTTTTTGGCAGAACCTATTTTGCAAAAGTGTTTTTTAATGGAAAATTTGAGTTGTGTATCATACAATTTTTTTGGTAAATGAACACGCAGAAAATTATAGAAAA
>BPLS01000622.1:273790-295706 GCA_019656275.1 Rhododendron kiyosumense
TGTCGGAATCGATAAACCAAGGCCTTGGCAAATATATATATATATATATATATATACAAAACTTCTTATAAGGGCGCTCTTAACTTGTTAAGGTAAGGACCTCCTCTTTTTCGATCGAATTTCGATGATCTGAGTCGCTCAATATCTTCAGAACGTGATTTTAAAGATATATGCGAGAAGTCGGCAAAACAAAAAAATGTCCAAGAAGGTCTCGATTGGATCAGTTTTTGATAAAGTTTTTATCAAAAACTGATTCGATCAAGCTCTTTCCTATCATTTTTTTTGTCGATTTCTAGAATATTCCCTTAAAATCACTTTCTTAAGACATTGAGCGGCTTGGATTCGAAATTTGGTCAGGAAAGGAGAGAAAAAAAGATGTCCCTACCTTAACTAAAATATCGGCGCAAATATATTTATTTTCCTATTTAACAACTCTTTTCTACCCCAAACGTGATTGTTTGAAGTGTCAAGTTGATATAAAATGAATTCGAACAACTTGTGACGGGGACTTTGTGTTGACTTTACTAGGGAAAATTAGGAATTTCAAGTAAAATATGACTCAAAAATTATTTATCTCCTCCCTAGAAGGACTTAATTAACCAAGTTGCGCGTTGCTAAAAGGATTTGAAAAGAAACGCAATGGCGATTGCCTACCTAGCTATCCAGTCCTCACACTCAACATAAATTGATGATAAGCACAACGAAAAACCCCACCTTTCATACTATGATACTAAATGCGAGCCTCATGCTCTATTGGCACATACTCATGCATTAGAGAATCACAATTTTCAAATCAGACTAAAATCGAGTTCGGATAAATTTCTCGGCTGATCAACCAACATCTCCATTCGGGAGGCCAAACTAAAAGGAAAAAAATTGGACAAAAATTAACTCATCGGCCCGATTATCTCTGTCCCTCAATATGCTTTTTCCGTCGAAAGTAAAAAGAAAAAGAGATATATTATTCGGAAATATTGGTAAGCTATTACCAAAGGTGAAACCTCTGCAAAATCATACAAAACCAAACAAAGAAATTAAAGAGAAAGAAACCTCCCTAAAATCCAACCCAAAGCACCGGCAAGCCGACTCTAAAACAAGACAACTGGAATGTTTCATGTACCGCACCATATACTAGCAGTACCAAATAGTACTACCATCGTCCCAAAATAAATGTCTAGTTCCCAAAACAAGAACTTAAATATATTACGTTTTCTACAAGAAAAATTTCAACTTTTTTTATAAATTAAAAGAACTCATGGATATCTAGTAAATTGTTGAGAGAAGTTTGAATTTTTCTTGGAAAATTCGTATTATTTTTAAGTTTTCGTTTTGCGGACCAGACATTTATTTTGGGATGGAATAAGTACTTTTTTGGTTCTAGAAAAATCGTCATTTATTTTATGATTTTCCCTCTTGTGTGTGCCACCATGCATGTGCAATAATACAACTATTCTTTTCTGTTCTCTTTCTCATTTTTTTAATTTCATCGCTGTTTTCTTCTCTTATCAGTTTAAATATCTTTCCTCAATAGACAAAACTGAGATGATTTTTTACCTTTTCTTAAATCAAAAGATGCCTTGACAATATTCTCCCACCCCGGTGGATTTAAAATAACCTGTCAATTCCTTCTTTTTTGCCCAAAGAGATCACATTATCAAACTCTGCATTTATATACTAGTAGATTTCTTCATTTTTACTTCCTTGATGGCCCGCTAAGGAGAATTTATCGGGTGCCGAACAGGTATCACGTGACGGTATCAGGCCAAACATGTTTTGGATGGCTCAACGTTATTCCCTTGATCTCTCTCCTCACCCCACAACTCTCTCCTCTTTTTCTCTCTCTAAAATCCAGATCATCCAAAAAATATCTAAACGGCTGGGTTTGTCGACGGGTATTACGTGCCCAAGACCAAAAACTTCTCCCCATTAAGATACAATTTGACAAAGTTGGTGATAACTTGGAATAGGAAATGCGTCCGTTCATCAATTAATTAGCAACCATCAACAAGTCTGACCTCTAGATATTTTGTAAAACACCACCTACTTGGTTTTTCATTTGTTGGGCCTGAGAAAACTTGCGTGAGTAGGGCGGCAAACGAACCGAGCTGAGCCGAGATTTTTTGTATTTGAGCTCGAGCACAAGCTCCGCTCAGCAGTGAACGAGTCGAGCTCGATTCATTTACTAAATGAGCTTGCTGAAGCTACTTTTTGAACCGAGCTTAACACTATAGGAGTTCAAAACTCGAGCTCGAGCTCAACTTGATTTCAAAAAGACAGTTCATGTATGTCTAACATATAGCTCATGATTATTGAGCTAGTTTCTATGAACAACTATGTTAATCAAGCTTTACAACATCTGAAAAATGCCAATTTTTTTTGCCATAAATGTCTTAGAAATTACACCGGGTAGGCATGACACCCATGCTGTCTTGTTATATGGTCAAAGTTCACCCACTTTTCTAGCTGCCTAGTTTTTCTTATTAGATATTTTTCATTCAACCTTTACCTTATACTACTTTTTGTTAGTTTTGTATTAAATTTTTGTGAATAATTGATTCGTCTCAATAAGGGTATTCAAAAAGCACAAAACTATGACCAAAAACTTCACTATTGAAAATTTTCACTAAATTTATATTATTTTTAAAAAATTGAATTCTACACCCTTTTTTTTTGACATCTACACTTTTTTTTGTCTTCTAGCAAAAAATTACGTACACTTTCAACACTAAAATCCAAAAAAATGAGTGTAGATGTCAAAAAAGGGAGTGTAGAATTCCATTTCTTATTTTATCTTTATTGAATTTTTTTTACAAAAGTACATAAATTTTTACCACCTTTTAGAAATTTTTGCCCAAACAAAACTAAAGAAACTCAGAGAAATTTGATAGACAACATTAACAAAAGTATATATGCGACATAAATCTTATGAAAATAATACCCCACAAAAGTTCATACAAACTCCACTCTTTCTTCTCATTTTTGGTACAATAAGTTTACGTACACTTCTACCGACCGTTAATTTCTCACAAAAGCGTGGCGTCAACACATATGAGAGAGAAATTGGTTAGTAAGAGGATCGTAGCATTGTTGTTTTTTCATAAAATAAAAAAAGGGGCATTTTCGTCATGAAAAAAAAAAAACTTTCCCTCTCTCTGTCTCTGGCTAGTTGAATCTCTGTTCGGGTGGCTGCTGGCTGCCAACGCGAGCTTCGAGGACCCTCCATAGTTTCGGAAAAATTATTGAATGCGAATGGTGGTTGTTTGTCCTGTGGCGCACGGCAGTTTTCGGGTGACGGCTAAAAGGTACCCACGTGGCATAGTATGTTTTTTTTAAACACCGAAGAGGTCTCTGAGGTCAGAGACCGTAGAGGCTGGGCTAGAAACGCCCGCGTGCTGAAATTCATATACATGGCTGGAAACAGACAAAAAAACACGGTTGAATAATACTCGTCCAATTGAACGCTTTATTAGGAAATTTGACTTATTAGATCATTTTTTAAGAAAAAAAAAGAACAATGCAGAGAATTTGAGACCAAGTGTTACACTTACAGTACGGACAAGTGTTAAGTGAGCAGGCCGGCACGGGAATGGCGGGTTTAATAAGAGACGCGACATGACATGACACGACATGGTGCTTTGACGAGTTGGGTTGGATTGTCACTCCACAAGTGGTACAAGCACGATTACGCAGGGGCATATGTGTACTGTTTTTAATTCGTATAAGTGCGTACGTATTAAATTGGCTTACTAGTTTAACTATGTAGTGTTTAGTTTAACTAGAGTAGTTTTTGAACCATTTGTTTTTCTATCTCTAGGTTTATCATAAGAAAAGAAGAAAAAAAACCCGGATGATATTAGGGAATATTTTCTCAAAATAGACATAATTTTAGTGAATCTATTAAGTGACGAGTTCAGATGATAATTAGTAGTAGGAAATATACTATTTGAAAATAATTTTTGTTATGATCTTTTCACTTTCTAAATTTTAAGAGAAAATGCAAATGATTAATGTTAGGTAAATTAAGTATTATGGTGTACCAAAACTATATGATGCAACTCTTACTTATTTCTGCTATTGTATTGATAATTTATTTTTGATTTAATGTCTTTATGTATATTTGTAACTATTTGAGTATTCTTTGTTTCAACCATGAAAAGAAGTTGATTATATTTTCGGAGTTTTATAAGCCCTTATTAGGCCAGCACGGGCATGATATGTTTAAAAATAGGCAAGGCGCAACACAACAGGGTATATTGGTGAGTTGAGTTGGTTTGTCACATGAAATAAGTGGCACAGGCACAATAAAAGCAGCGACGGGCGGGTGTACTGTTTTTGAATAAGCACATATAAGATTGGCTCATTACGTTTAATTAATTATGTAATAATGGGATTAGTTTCTTTTTCTCTCTTTAATCTTTTCCGCAAAAGAACGAAAGAATGGCGTTCATTTCACCGCGCTATGGAATATGGAAGTTGAGTCCTAGAATCTTACGTAATTGATTCCGAAGTTAATAGGTAAGTGGGTAATCATTCCGAAGTTAGTCGGTAATCTTTGATTTTATGTTTATTTCTATTCCAAGATCCTAATTATTACAGTTAAAAAAAGGTGGGCTCCATGAGTTAGCACTCAACCAATAAAGAGGTGGGGTAATGTTCACCCACTTTTTAGACGAGTGCACAAAATCAGACTCATTTTCTCAATGATATGAAGTATTAGGACGAAATATATACTGTCTTGCATTAATTACAGTATGTTACAACTTCTAAATTTTAAGAGTAAACGCAAATAATTGATAGTTAAGTAAGTGTAAATCAGATCGATGTACTAAAACTATGATGCAGCTCTTACTTAGTATTTCTTCTAATGTATTAGTACTGTAATTATAATTTAAATTAACAATAAAAGTGATTGTTTTCTTTTGATTTATTGTCTTTATTTATGTGTAACTATTGGAGCTTTCTTTGTTTCAACCATGGAAAGAAATTGATTATATTTTCGGGACTTTATTCGTCCTTATTAGACACACGGCACAAATTATACACGATTAATAAATGGGTTGGCACAATATGAACATGCTAGTCGTGGAATTTAATATGTTGAGGTGCTTAGAATATTCGGACATCAGCTCCAGCAAAAGCAGATACTCCACTTGCATGTATTGGCCATTTGATTAGAAAAATAAAAGAAAAACCATATGGGTTTCTTTAAACTAAGGTGTTTATTTGGTTTTCTCGCTCTTAGTTTTAGAGAGGAATTGGTAGGGCAAGCTTTAACATTCTTTTGCAACTCAACATGCTTAATGCTCATGGAGTATCGTCACATAGTGCTCTATGGACTTTTTCCACCACATACGAGCTCTATCACTGAATCTAAATGCGTGGTTTCCATATCAATGTGTGGTGGAGAAAGGCCTTGAAACATCATATGACGGTATTCCAGAAAAACTGAATAGTCACTCCAATAGTGCGGATGGAAACCGTCTAAGAAGTTCTTTTCTCAACGCGCACTCTGCAACCACTACTCCTACGATTTTTGGTGACTACGAACCTCTCTCGAATCCTACAAAACTCATCCTGTTGGAGCTTAGCATAAAGGGCACAACTCAGGAAAATCAAAATTGCACTGTAGTGAAGGCAGAATTGGTCCAGATTCAATCCTCTATCCAAAGGCCAATCTAAACACAATGTAATACAAGACCTTAAAGATTGGAGGGTCAAAAAGTAAAGTGCAGCTTAAGATTGGAGGGTTAAAAGTAAAGCGCGGCTCAAAGTGGTAAGGACTGAAAATGACGCTCTCAAAGGAGAAATTTTTCAGTGCTGGGTGGGTACCACGTCATTCGGCTGACTTGGTGCCCGAGCGAGCACATCCAAGTCGACCAAAAGTATATTGGATGGTCTATATTGAAATACTCTCTTTCCTCTTTCTCTCTCCAAATCCGAGCTGTCCAAAACCAAAATAGACGGCCCGAATGCGCCAAACGGGAACCACGTGATACCCGCTGGGCACTCAAAAATTTCTCCAAACGAGAAAAGAAAGGGAGTTGTGTCAAAAAAAAAAAAACACGAGAGAGAGGGAGAGGTGCTACTGGTACAGATTTACCAATGCGTACAAATCCTTTTCGGGCTTGCTTTGGGTCTCAAAAAAATAGATCGGAACCGCTCATTTTTTAAAAAAAATATATTGTTTACAGCCCCTGCAAAAGATAGACTCAATCTGTTGTCGATTAGGGCGCCTACGAAACGTTCAACTTTGTGCCAAAATTCAGGCCTGAATTCTAAAGAAAAACTGAATGTTTCGTAAACACCGTTACCAATACCGGATTGGACTTATCTTTTGTAAGGACCATAAACAAAATATTTTAAACATAATGAGCGGCTCTGATTATTTTGTTGAGACCCAAAACAAGCCCAAAAAAGAATTTGAATGCGTTGGTACTGTACCATTATCATTTTTGGAGTGAGAGATTCAACCAAATCCCACAAGCACGAGAATTGCTTACAGAGACAACTAGAGTTAATGGAGACCGCAAAATCTAAGCTCAAGGAGCCCACCATGGTCAATTTCTATCAGTAGTTTCTTTGATGTTAATGAAAATGATGTCCAACTAGTTTAGTAAAATCATTACAGTTGTAACTGAGCAGTATTCGTAGGCTACTTGTCTTCTTACTTTTTCTTTTTTTGTGGGTTTAAAACTAGGGAAAATTATTAGTTGTTGGTGGTGCTCTAAGAAACCTCTGCCATCACAAATTCACGCGGAGCCCAACATGTATGCGGTTCACATGTGAATGTATGGGGGTACATAAAGGCCTCTAAAGCACCACGTGGCGGTGTTTTCTAAGGACCTCTATCACCACACATTTATGTCGGGCCCAAAATTACGGTCTTGTTCTCCTTAGCTTTTTTTGGGCATTTTGTCTTTATTAAAAAAAATCGCATTTGTTAATTTTGCGTCAAACTTTTGTAAATTATTAATTCTTCTCGGCAAGAGAAATCAGAAAACCCACATTTTTAAAATTTTTATCCATATATTTTTTAAAATATCCAAGATAAAACCCATTTTTTGGTGCTTTATTTTAGATTTTTTCAAAAACATTTGGGTAAATTATATTTTTTTTACTTTTCCGATTTCTCTCTTCGAGACGAATCAATAATCCACAATAATTTGACGCAAAACTAACAAGCATGAATTTTTTTTGAATAAGAACAAAACGCCCAAAAAAAACCTAAAGAGAACAAGGCCTCCATGTTTACCACACCTGAATGTGCGGTGGTAGAAGCCAGCCCCTGGAGCGCCACATAACGGTGCTCCAAGAACACTGAATAATCACTATGAAAAAATGCTACTTGTCTTTTACCTAATTAAAGATTTAATTACCCTTGTCCTCATTAGCACACAGAAAAATAGTAATTCAATAATTGACGGACGCCGTTGGTCCGCCAAAAGAGAATGTCTATTTCATTGTATTTTTTCTACTTATAGCTGAATGGTAAGATAGAAAATTAGACAACTCGGTGATCGTAGTAGGGACAAAAACCAATTAATTAGTTAGCAAGTTGCAGTTAATGGCTAATGGTTAAAGCTAGTAATCATCACTGCAAAGAGGCCTTTAGCTTATTTTAGGGACAAGACAAGTTGTTTTTTTATACATAACTCAAATGTCGAGGCCAACCTACAATTTCTGAAGGATTAGTCATTCGTTCAAAAGCGGAGTTGATTAAACCCAGCACAAAGCCCAGTATGAACAAACCCGCAGGAGTTACAGCGCATAGGAGGTTTCGAAACCCAATCAAAGAGGAAGCACCAGTAAGTCCCATGCGTTGACCACCAGACCGGAATTGGAACAACAGCCTATGAAATTAATGATTCCTAGTGGAGTATCTTTGAAAGATACTACTTGATAAGATTGGAATGACAAATTCGTCTCTAATACATTATTACCTCTATACAATACACACATAAACACTGAACACACTTTCAACACTATGCGGAAACAGGGGGCTGCTGTGGGCAAACACAGTAGCATGCAGATGTGCCCCATCTCACCATTTGTCTCGACAATCAGGAAAGAGTTCTTTTTAAAATTCGAATAGTCTAAAACACTTTTGGACGGTGAGATTGCGTGCTACTACACACTATTTTGATTTGCTCACAGCAGCCCCTACCTCCTACACATGCAAGGTAGATATCCGTTACAATCATTACCAATCTAAAGGGCAATTTTTTATTGAACGGCTGAAATTCAGGTCAAGAGTTTCACATGATGGACTTGAGGAACTGAGTCTCACCTTCCCTCAGATGATTGGTAGAGAAATAGGTAAAGCAAGTAATTCCTATCATATTGCATTTAACAGATAGGGCCTTTTACTTGAATAATATACCTAATCTGACCAGAAATGGCTCCTGCTTATTTGCAATACTTCTTGAACCACACTCCAATATTGAGGAAGGTTTCAAAGTCAGACTGCGGTCTGCAAAGAAGAGAAAAAATGAACCAAACATAATGTGACGCGAGAGATTTAGCTTGCGGGTAGGTTAGAATATTGAGTTCCTGCAAAAAACAAAAAAAAAAGCACAGTGGGAAGAAATTTACTTTTCGATCCCGTGAACATCGTTGGGAAACACAATTACTTTAACTTCTCCTCCTTTCTCCTTTAGTGCCCGTGCATACTGCACATTTCATACGTAAGGGCATTCAATTATTGTCTGAAGAGAAAAAACTTTAGTACGGAATAAAAAGATACGAAACAATGTGTCAAGTGGAAGGCCTACTAATTTCCTTGATGCAATTCGTATGGTCTACAAATTACATAACCTTAAACTATGACCAACTTCCGTGACAAAGAAAGATAAACAAATTAGCCCCGAAATCTCCACCATTGTAGATCACTAACATCAAGAGTGCCTCCCAAATTACCATGCAGCAGCAATATGGAAAGAATGACAGAACAAGGCAATCAATGATCTTGCCATCTTGGCTTTTCAACAAGGGAAAATATGGGTGAGGAAGACCAATGCACTTGGAAGTTCAAAGAAAATGTTTAATAATGTAAACACACACGTACAAGAGTGTTCAGGGAACTGATCTGAAACCCCACAACATCCGCCCACATACATATTTAGTTTAGTCAGAGATGCGGTAAAAAATGTACATATATGATGACCAATGAAGAGAGATACAATGGAGCTTTGCATGGGTAACGAAACATTTCTAACCTGTATATTCAAATGGGGAGGAAGATATGAAGTCTTACTTGTAATCCATTAGAAACTGGAACACGAAGATCCTGAGCTCCCAAAAGGAAAAGTGTAGGTGTTTTGACCTGCAATTAATTACAATACGAGGAACTCATTTTGGCATCTCAATAGGAAGTGTCCACTTATGAAAAGAACACATCTGTCTAACGTTGCCTATTCTTTTTTTGGTATTTCGTTCAAAAATGCCTTTCCTTTGTCAGTGGCACAAGTTCATCATTTTATTGACACTGATGGCAAGGACATTTCAGTGGTGAAACTCTTTCAGAGCAGCCACTTTACTTATATAGCCAAAGGTTAGGCTTGTCACCGGTCCTCCCCCGCCCATGCCCCCATTGATTAGGGATTACATGGGTAGTGGGTACTGTTAATGTTGTACGACAGCAAAGACATGTCAAGTTATAGCAACCCTTTGATTCTTTAACACCAAAGAGAAGAAAAAAAGAAACAATGACCAAAATCTGAATTCCACTGTATGTGCCTCTATAAAGGCGCACCAAAATCCGTTCAAACCGTAGAGTTACGTACTACATAGCATCAAGACAACATACCTTCGACAAGTGTGAAATAGGAGACATGCTGTGCAGAAGTTTCAGTTGTTCAGCTGAAGGTGCTTCTGTGAAGATAGATTTACCCTCACTTCCACAGGTCTCAACAAAACACCAATCAGGAATATCTGTGGTACCAACCATCAGAGCAAGGTTACAAACAGGATTTCTTACGGCTGCCGCGACAAACTTATCTGGCGCCTGCAAAATTTAAGCATTTCAACAAACTGAGTATTGGGCAGCTTAAGAATGAAAAATCTACTTCTAATATTGACCCATACATCCAATCTCAGGTGTACAACTGTACACACCGCAGAAATTGACCCAATTAGTGGCCTTGTTCATTGGATTTTCATGTTAGAACACCACGGTCCAAAAGATTGAGCTGTTAGAAAAAGAGTCAAATAACGTATGCAAAGCTCTCCAAGACCCACCCTCATCATTTGAATACCCATCTAGCACATGGAGATGCATATAGTCCCTTGCAGAGAAATGTATTCCGTAGGAAGAACAAATACAGACTGATAAGCTTACCTCCCCAATCTGAGCTCTAATACCATGGTAGATCATCGATTTTTTTTCCTAAACTTAAACTATGGGCTTGTCAATCGAATGAAAGAACATGCAAATTAATCTTTTGAAAAGTTCAAGTGCCCAACCTCAAGGTCAAGGATTAAATGAAAGGTAGAGGGAAGAGGGAGAAATGTATGCAAAACAACTCAATTCAACAAAGCCTTGTCTAACTATTGGGGGTCGGATACATATATTTTCTATTTCTCTGGCTTAAGCAGAATAAGCTCCATCAAACCATATCCAATCATGTCTTTCAGAGACTATGCCAAAACCCGTTAATTTGGGTCTCCTTTACTTTGCATATTCGGTATTCCCCATGTAAAAAATGTCATTCTTCCTTTTGAAAATATTGGTATGCATCGTACATGACTGAAACTTCTTAATTGAGTTTCCCTTAGTAATAAAAGCAGTGCATGCAAAACAAAAGTGTAATTGTGGGATTCAATGGCATAATACGACACCAGGGGTACGTTTGTTCACCCAGATTTGAGACTACATAACCAAGTGGACTGCATCACTGATGTTGGATTAAACTTTTACGGTCTGAATCATGTCTGTTGGATTGAAATCCCACAACACACAGGATATATAATACCTTGGGTGATGTGGTACTATCAATTCCTCATTTAGTCGCAATGGGATTATATACCCCTACAATATTACTCTAGTGAAACAAACAGGCCAGCTACTCACCTGACCAATCAAGTGGGTTGTCAAAAATCCACCATGAGAACCACCAAGCACAGATACTTTGGAAGCGTCTGCAAGTCCCATGTCAATTGTTTGATCAATGGCAGTGAGCACATCACTGACATCCTGCATGCAATAAGCAAAATAGCAGTGTTACAGGGGTATCGATGCAAATCATTACATTGTCACAGCAAAGTGGAATTTTATGCACCAGAGGCACAATAGGCAAAGACTAAATTACAGGAAGTAGTAACAGTAAGTACCTGTGACCCAACTTTCCCAGGGAGAGATTGCAATGCCTCCTCACCAAACCCCAACGAACCTCTGAGGAAAATAAACAAACATGTTTGAACTTTGAATGAAGCACGACAACCGTTGGAAAGCTTGTCTAGCCTACTTTCTAACCAAAATTAGTTTGAGCCAAAATTACTTATACATCAGAAGATAATGACAATTTTACCCTCAACAAGTCGAAAAATATATTATTCTTGAAAAAAAATCTTTGAATCACACTAATTTTAAACCGAATCGAAACCTATGTTATATAGATGAAGAGCGTATTTAAAGTCCTAAAACATTTGTAAGACCATTACAATTGTCCAGAATCTCATGTAAGGAGTGAGAACAGAGAAGTACAATCACACCAGTCCCACTATAAACTCTAAACTCAGTACACATTACATGCCGGAGAAATTTAGAAACAAAATACAACCTGAAGAGTGGGGCAAGCTGACTTGTCAACTTATTGGAGAAATGTGAGAAACAAAGGAACAGAAACTTGAAAGGGAAAAGAATTAGATCTGGAAAACTGAAAGAATGCATGGACAACAAATTGCCAAGAAAGATATGTAGGATAAAATGCCTTCAAATCTCAACCTTCACCAGTTATGCAATCTTTCCTCTAGTTTGTCAGTGTGCCTAAACTACAAGTGCTGCAAATTGTTCTTGGGTATGTCTACATTAAGCCCATAGGCCCTAACCAAGGAAGGCAAAAACTTAAGGTACTAAATATATCAAGGTGAACCTATCTTGTAAAATGACTCGTGAAGCATAATGACTGATTTTAGTATAAAAGTGGGGCTATACACGTATCTGAATGTGAGGCTCGAGGACACTCTGCAGGAAAGGCTCAAATGCTACGATTTTACTTTTCAAAGTCCCGATCACAAATGAGGGAAATCCAAATGATACCTCAACACTCCAGTCCATTAGGAGATTCGAAGTCTGCACGCTGTGACTAAATTAGCATCTATTTAAACTGCAAACATTTTCGGGCATGTGCTTCTTAGTTCTCTATCATCACCCTTCTAACCATCACTCCCAAAGATGGTCTTTTCATATCTTCCTAGAAATTAGCATCTATTTAAACTGCAAACAATTTCAAGTATGTGCTTCTTAGTTCTTTATCTTCACCCTTCTAACCATCACTCCCAAAGAGGGTCTTTCAATATCTTCCTAGTTCCTATCCTCATACAAGCATCTTGTTCGAATCAGAAAAATGCCAAAGGGTTCACACTGACAGTGAGACGTATTTACTTGTATTACTTATATTTATCTTACCTGGGCATTCTTGTATGTCTATTGGTCAATTACTATACGTGCATGTGAGGTGTTAAGAGCTAGGTAAGCTTCTTTCTCTTTCTCTCGTACCTCTCTCTCTCTCTTTCATCCCTGCCGGCTGCCTTTTCTCCCCTACAAACTCTAAATACATGTACAACACACCTAATTCAAGTTGAATAATAGTAGAAAGTTATATGGTTTTATTAGCAATTCATGCATACTTGGTTTCGCTCAATTTCCAGCACCGGCTTATAGTCTAACCGTTGAAAAATATTTTCCTCTAAAATAGAAGGCAAACGGGGAAAAAGAGAAGAAAATCAACGGAGTTACCTATAGTTTACAATCAGCAAGCTGTAACCAATTGAAGATAGGAACGCCAATGACTTAGAAAAGCTTGACACCGAGACAGAGTGGGGCCCCCCATGAAGCATTACAATTAACGGATCGCAGGCATCGCTTTTCTTGGACTTGGAGGATACAAATATGGCTTCAATAGGCTTTCTGGCACCTTAAAGAAATCGATATACATAAGCCATAAATGCAATTTAACAGGTAAGTCTGATATATGCCATAATCGGTATACGAACCCGAGTATAAAGCTATACCCCATACAACCAACTACTCTTAAGAGCTCAATCAAAATGGGAATTTTGTGCACTACTCTAAGAGCTCAATCAAATTGGAAAATTTGCGCAATGAGGGATCAACACAGCCCACTTGCTCAAACATAATACAAATCATGACCAGACCAGCCAAGGTAATATGCAATGTTACCAGTAAGTTCACATTGACAGGATCATTGGCATACAAAAGAGATGTCTAAGGCATTTACTAGCATTGACAAGCTATGGAGGCCATCTAGAAATCGAAAAACTACGAGTTTCTGTAAGTTCACGGATCTTTAGTGAGATTAAGAATCAGCAAAAAACGGACTTTTGAAGTATGAACAGGCCTGATGCATGAGTAAAAGGTAAGACTGGAAACTAGAAAGAAATAGAAAATATATTAAATTATTTTGCCATAGCATACCTTCAGAGAGGTTCTCAGTAACACCCCTGACAGGAATCTTCATCACACTAAACTGAAGAGATGACAGCAAAGTCCTAACCTGCATAAGATGGTAGCAATATCCAATTATCCATAGTTAACACAAATACAAGCACCCAATGAAATACAGCATCCAATGAAATAGCTATTTTTTTTCCGAGAAACACACGAAGTAGCTAACTTGAACAGAAAAGGACAAAAAACCTTCTCAGAGCATCTTGATATCGGGCTTGAAATATCTGCCCAACTCCATGATGGAACTGTAGATGACCCCTCATCAGGACAACCGTACTTGATTTGAGGAACATCTATTGGGCTGCTACAAACTTCACCGGGGAAAAAGAGTTGAAGTTGGTATCAGACTTTCCCATACAATGAACAATTTTTAAAACAACAGCATTTTTGTTTACCAGCAACACAATTGTCCCTGTCTAGTGCAAGAACATTCCACGAAAAATCTGAGTCGCCTGGGCTGATACGTACCAATTTCCCACTGTAAATGGATATCATACGATGAGTAAATAATCCCACTAAAGTACTCAAGTAACCATAACAAAGCAGACTTTTTTCCCAGTTCCATGATGCCAACAACTTATAACCCGTTATTGACTTTCACTCTTTGTCAACCAATGACTGAACAGAACACCATGAGAATCATAGGTTCTGATCATGCTTAAAACCAAACCAAGCATTATGTCCCAATCACTTGGGGTCGGCTACATGAATCCTTTTCCTTGGATCAGACAAATTAAGAACTGTTCGGAGTTTGCAATAGTAACCACAGATCTGAGTCAACCAAAACTGACTATTTCTGAATTGTGTTAGCAATCTCCAATAGTGTTCGCATACAGGAACAGATTGTGGCAACTACAGTATGTGCCCACAGCCCATTCTCTACTCTTCCTTCCTTTCTTTCTCTTTCATTCTTTTGTTTGTTGGTGAATGCCATCCCTTCCATTATATGTTGCAAAACTTAAAAGATTTTAAGATCTCCAGGTTTTAATTTTCATTTCCCAGATCTCGTGGATCATTAAGCAAATAACAGAACTCACACAAGACAAACAGGTAAATGTCCCGCATAAGCTATATGCATACCCCCATGCACTTTTTCAAAACCAAATACTTCATGGACGCCAAGGAGGACATTGCTATTTAGTATCTACTCCCTGTTAGGTATAATATTTGAATGAGAAAAAGCTTTTGGTATAATATCTTTTGAGTTTTGAGCAACCTAAAACAGAAGGGGATAATAAGCTACCATCAGACCCACGCTCACTGATATATTCATCTACTACTCTTTCTTTGGTTCTCATAAAAGTTGGGTTTAATTTGAAAGAAAATAAAAATTGTTGGCCAACTACTATCTCTCTATATTGGTTCCACCCCTCTAGTAATATTTTTGTATGCTGTCTTTCCTTACTCAGTAATTATTGATTTTACAGTGTAAAGTGACAGTATGTGCTAATTTACAAATTTGGAGCCATGCCATTATCTTTCAAGGTTTGGTTGTTTGTTCCATCAACGTTAAGACAAACAAATATGATAATTTTATGTAATTTGAGGTTCACGCGCATTTCATGGGCTCTGGCTGCTATATACACAAATGAAGCAGACAGGATCTCCAGTGATTCTCCACATTGATGAGATTAAGAAGCATGAGCCCCTAGTACATACCTTAGCACATGGACTGAGATAATTGCTTGAGTGCTGCGCCAGTAAGAAGATAAAATCATTGTGTATCCATCAGAAAGCCATGGTTTATCAAGAATACTAGAGCAATAGAGTCCAGGGAAGCAACCATCCTCAGCACACATCACAACAGGAACCTACAAAATGTTTCAAACAACCAGATAGAGTGAATTGCAGTTAAATGAACATGGCTTCATATCCATCATTGTCTATGCTTACTAATCTTCGCTCTCATAATGTCAAAATAAAAATTATGAGGGGCCAGTACAGCCAATGGAAACTTTCCAAGGTTATCATGCATAAGATTTCATATGTTTGATACAATCAGAATTTTCCAAGAAAGTTGCATTGCATGTTTACAGTATGCAGACATTTCCTTATTGTGAATATAACATCCAAAAGGAAGCTCCAAATGGTCCATTTAATTCAGTTTCAGCTCCTAAACATTTAACATTCAACATATATGATATTCCAGCTCTGGTGACGCTAAACAATCTGTTTATACAGCTGTTGGACTTGCTCCAGTTTTTTAGTATGGCTAGTGCTAAAAACAACGCCTGAAAGATAACCAAAGAGTAGAAGAATGTGAGAACCCATCTTGGGCCAATAGTCCCACATCGGAAGGATGTGTGAGTTGTAAATGGTTTATATGAGGACGCCCACCAGCTACTATTAACTTGAGGTTAACCTTTTGAACCACGTGGTTAGGCGAATGGTTAGCAGGTCAACTGGGGCGGGTCGTTACAGTTGGTATCAGAGCGTAGGCAGTAGGTCTTACATGGGATCGAGTGGGTGATCAGAGCGCGAAATTCAATTTTTTTTTTTTAGGTAGACAAACTTCAGGGACGAAATTTCCAAAGGGGGGATACTATAATACCCCGTATATTAAAAGTATTGATTTTTGCATGTAATTAATAGGTGGCATATAAGTGAAGGTGTGTGCACGTGAGGTGCTAGCTGGGAAGTAGGTATCAAGACAAAAACATTTAGTTAAGGTACATGTGTTAATGTTTAAGAGGAACAAGTGTTGTCATTTTGTATAACTCCTTGATGAGTCTACTTAGCTGCTATATTTATACACTTTGTATAAAGAAGAAGTTGTTTACGTACTTAACTGATAAAGAGAGAACAGTAAGGACGTTTGAGAGGAAACCGTGGGGAGTGGATTTGGAAATCCAATGTTGTTATGGGATCCGAGTGACGGTGAGTGGGAGATACATATTTCTTGTACAATATTAATGTTGGGTTCTTGTTGGTTGTGTTATGTGCGGTAGCTGTATGTCATAGAACTGTTTGGTATGTGATGGGATGACTAGACTAATAAGCAATGCCAAAAGACAAGTTAGCCAATGGGCTGCGGTGAGGCTAGTGAGGTGGTACGTCACCTGTCATATACTGAGGAAGACCGGATATGTGGTTTCTTTTATGTAGAATGTGTTATATTCGTGGTTGGTGTTAATACATGGTGGTTGATGTTGTGCAGTTATTTTAGTGTTGATATTGTACATGGTATTATGTCTCCCACACCCCTAGGGTCCTTTGGCCTCCAGCTTGCAGGTTGGTTGGTTAGCGGGCCAACTGCTGGTGGTGCGAGCTTGTCTGAGTTGCTGCGAGGGTGGGTTGTTAATTTACTTTAGTGATAGTTGTAAATTATATAGTTTTTGGAATAAAAGACGGATTGTGGTCTTTTAAATATCGTGGTGCTTAGAGGATCTGGGTTGTTACAGTTGGTATCAAAACACTACCCTGGTCTACATGATGGGGGCCACCTCTAGAATCTGGTACGAGCACACTAATTGTGCTGTACATAACTAAGTGCCACACTATGACCACCAGGGGAAGGTTGGTGGGCCAAGGGGTGCAACGAGGACGTTGCAACCAAGGTGGGGAGATTGTGAGAACCCATCTTGGGCCAATAGTCCCATATCGGAAGGATGTGGGAGTTGTAAATGGTTTATATGAGGACGCCCACCAGCTACTATTAACTTGAGGTTAACCTTTTGAGCCATGTGGTTAGGCGAATGGTTAGTAGGTCAATTGGGGTGGTTCGTTACAAAGAAAGACTTGATATCAAGCTTGCTTGCGCTGCATGCAACGTCACAGTCGTCACCTTACGCATGCAGAGATAAAAGGACAGAGAAAGGCGGAAATAAACAAGGAAAATAAAGTGCGAACAAGTATGAAGAAGAACAGAGCACAGTGGGGTAGTAAATAAAGTTTTGAAAATTGGATTTCCGGAGAATGATAGTGTGAAGGACCAGTTTCGTTTTCTGCTTTTTGTTTTTCTGTAGGTCCCTTTCTTTGATCTGCAAACCCCCATGCATTCAATCAGGGAGAGGGACACCGAAAATAAAAGAAAGAAACAAAATGGATACCACATTTGTGCAGTTAGAGTTTGCAACAAGAGATTCCACGCCACATGGACACAATTTGCTGTTTTGCTGGGGAAAAAAATCCGAGAACATGTCCTAAAATAATGAGAGAGCAAAAAGCAGGCACGGTAGGACAGGAAGTCAAGGCAGTCAAGGGAACTAAGAAAATGAAATTGTTAACCACATGTTTTGAACACAAAAAAGTGCATATTGTAGTTATCTCTTATCTAATCTCATAAAGAACTGTTGCAACACATCAAAATAAACTCAAGATGACGACGATAGACTAATATCCAACAACTTCTAAGTTATGAAGGAAATCAACAAGCTGTGCACCATGGTTACTAGGTAACTACTTGTTTGATCATTCATCAAAGTTCACATTGTTTCAAACTTGACAGTAAATAAAGAGCTCACCACGTCAACTATTTTCGCTGATGGATCTGGCTTTCCGTCAGTCGGCCAATCAATCCTATGAAGTGAGTCTGTTGCAGAATGTGCCCCAGAATCTACAGAACTTTTTGCAGATAAAAACACAAGAAACTTCCCATCTGGGCTGAAAAGTAATCAGCATTACCAGTCAAAGGCGTGATGATTGAATTCCAATACTCGTAAAATAGTCTGTAAATACTGCCATTGGCTTGTAATCTACATCAGGTAGCTCTACAGGTGCATAAAAAGGATGGCCCAAACTGATATTTAGGTCATACACATCAACTGCCTACTGCAATTAGAAGTAGTGCATGCAGTTACTAAGGAGGAAATCCCTAAGTTTTCTCAGTATTGGTATCATTCGCCTATACAACCCCCTGGATGGGGGTTCCTTAGGTGCATATTCCTAGGACTTGTCCTTTACTTTTCTTTTTTTTCAGGCATCCTGCATCAAGATATTAGAGAATGGGTAGCTTCTGAATCCATCACTTTAGTGCAGTTCAGTTTCACGCATTATATCAAAGAACCAATATTTGCTTGGGCTCAGGCACAATACTACAATTTACAAACACTATGAGAGAATTATTAAGTACTGCCTCCAAAAGTCATCTCATAAGCACTCTTTAAGCTGAAAACTGAGTATATGAGCAGATATACCTGAACCGTGGAAAGAAAGCACTACTTATGCTTTGGGTAAGATTAACTACTTGTACATCTTCGCTCACATTTTCTCTGAAAGAAATAAGGAGCTTTGAATCAAATTATAGGAAAAGTAGGATTACAGAGTTCCCAGATGAAACTAGACAAGCAGAAAAGAAAAAAAAAACTGAGATAGAACACAAGAAAAACCTACTTTGGGCAGAGTTCATTTGCTTCGGACTCATGAAAGGGAGCCCTAACTGCATATAAGGCGCAAGGCCTATTATAGCAGTACTTGATACCAAGCTTTCTCCCTCCTGATGACCACCCAACAAAAACCAAATATTGATGCAACCCTTTTGTCGATGGAGCCCATACAACCTGTCCAATACTCAATGACTTCCCAATTCCCTCAACACCACGTACCTCTCCACTGCAAAATTTCACCGTTAACACTTCCATCCAACAAATACCCCAAATCAAAACCTTAATGTAAGCGAAAACTAGCTAAAAGGAACCTGTTTATATTGATGACAAAGAGTGCAGGTTGCCTTTTTCCAGCGTAAGTTTCCCCCCAGTCCTCCTCCCAATCACCTTGACCTTTCCAGCTACCACAATCCTTTTCTGTGGAAACTCTTTTCTTATAGCCAAGACCACTAAACGTTGGCTTGGAAGGAGACGGCTCCTCCGCAACATAAGCAATTAGAGTTTCATCAGAGTTCCAAGAAATACCCTCAAACCTATAACATAAAGACACTTCTGAATTCATATAGACAGGAAAGAAAGCATATCACATAAACTTCCAAATTTGGTCAGACCAATGCAAGTCTTGTCACAATGAGATATTGAGCAATTCATGAGTTGCAAAGACTAAACTGCTTTCATGAATAGATAATTTTATAGTACACTAAGTTACCATCCATCGGAGTATACACAGCCATGAACCGAATGAGGAATATGGAATTCTTTTTCCACTTCAGATGCACCCCAAATTTCAAATTGAGTAGGGGATTCATTTTCAGAATTCCGAACAACTAGAAGCTTCGAGCCTGACGGGGATGGAACCATTGTGGACACGCCCGTCATTTCAACGGGAAATGGAGCCCATTGGAAGCTTGTGAAACCGTCACTTTCTTTCACAATGTGACTAGATAAAATATATTTCCTCCTCTTATTGGCCAAAAGATTCGGTTGGCTAATTGAAAACATAGCTTGCACACCCTTTCCTGCAGATTTTTTTTTTATCCATAAAGATAGTATAATCAAGGTATCAGCTTTTGAAGAACACTAAAGAAAGAAAAAAGAATGAGATTGGAGCAGGTGAAGAATATACGCAAGTTACTATACATGTGTGTGTGAAGAACCGTACAATCTCCACAATGTAAACGGCAACAGTAAATTGCATGTATATGAATTCAAGTGCAACTTGTTCAATCAGAAAGTCACTATTGAGTTTATTTATAAAAAGTGGTTAATATGGATGGGAAGTTCACGTAAATGGCCTCAAAGTCCATACCACACACAAAAACTTCAAGGCATAACATATAAGCTAGTTCGGTCCAGACATACCAAACACAAAAACATAACCATACCATTCTCAGGCTTAAAAGTCCATGCCTTGTCAATGGTGGAGATGCTTGTGAATTCCTGAAGCAATTCAGACTGAGAAGCATATTCTCCTTCAGTAGCCTCGTCTACACCCCATGGCTTTTCCTTTATAGAGTTTGCTCCAGAAACATCCATTGCAAAGCACACGAACTTTTGATTACTACAATTGAATAGAATAGAAAATTAACAAGCAGAAATAACTAATAGAGGATGGGTGATTGTGTGTGTGAGACATGTGCGCAATCCGGGAGAAGAGTGAAAACTCTGTGAAAAAGTAACCAAAAAGCTATTCATAATTTATTAATGCTTATGCCGCTACTAAATATTCCGATATATGTTGTTCATGTCTGTGTAACACTAACAGTCAGCTCATACATCATATGTATCATATGTGTTTATCATTTATGACAGGTACGGCAGTAAGCAAAAAAAAAAAAAAAGAAACATCAAAATACCATAACATGTAACTATTTACCTGAAGACCTAACAAAAAAAACTAAAATTTTACTGGGATAAAGAAAACTCATAAATCAAAGAGGCAATCTGCTTGCAAGCCAACTACCAAGCAGTTCAAAACAACAAGAAAACAAGAACAAAAAACAGGGGTCCCCTTTTTCACGAGATATGGTTCCAATTACGAACTTTCAATGCATATGGTACAGAAGTTTTCACAACTCTGATTGATGAGTCCAAAAGGAATTTAGCTCCTTTTTTACTTTTTTGTTAATTAGCCATAGTCCATTAAAGCTCATCCATTTTGGCTCTTGAAAATTTCACTAATGAAATACACTATGGGTGGCATATATTACAGCTCAAGCAAATTTTGAATACGCTATTAAAATCTTCAATATTATCCCATCAAAATATAGAGAGCCTTCTGCTTGCCATTTTAAACACGGGATTTATCAGTCTAAATTTTTGCCTTTTGCGTTGCCCTTGCCTCATTACAAGCTAACCAAAGCCATTTCGATAACATCCTCCTACAGTCCTACTATTGCACCTATTTCCCTAATGTAGATGAAACAACTACCAAACAGATTTCTGTATCGGAAAAAGAAAGAGATCAATCCAATATCTACATCGATTCCTATTTATGAGGATTTACTTCAGTTTACCATATCATCAATAAATCAAACCAAAGTCTTTTTTCTTGGTTAGATCAAAATATCATAATCTTTCGATTGATTTGTTTCTTGTTCGAGAAAAGAACTAACATACTTATACCTATATGACTTAATTCATTGTCCGAGTCATTCAAGTTCACATACGGAGACTGATAAGGTTGCACAAGAAAATAACTCCCACAGCCGAATAAAAGATAAAGACACACATAAAGGGAGACACAAAACGCATAAATTTTAACTGCTGGATTCAGCATGCAACTATGAATTAAGGTTGCACAAGAAAATAACTCCCACAGCCGAATAAAAGATAAAGACACACATAAAGGGAGACACAAAACGCATAAATTTTAACTGCTGGATTCAGCATGCAACTATGAATT
>BPLS01000623.1:0-21525 GCA_019656275.1 Rhododendron kiyosumense
GCACTTGGGGTGAGGGTCACAACGGATCTGGATGGGTGCATAAGTATGGAAAGAGCAGCTGTGGTGAGCACTGGGATACTCATGTGGAGCAAGATACGTGGTACGAGAGGTATCCCCATTTTGGGTTCGAACATTGCTTCGAGAATTCAGTCCAGTTACGTGAAGTTCGGAAACCATCTGAGTACTCATGAGACTTGAAAATCGTTCTGTTTTCATATGACCATGGTGCATACAGAAGGGCATACACGGGATACGTAGTAGCTTACATAACTTGAAGAGGAGCAGATCTGTTTTCTGAAGTTCTGTTGTATCCTTGTAACTGTAACAGTTTACATGCAATAAGAGTTGATCTTGTTTCTCTCTTTTCCTTTTTCAGCCAAAAAAGTACGCATTACGTAAATTATATCAGTAGACACAGTATTGAGATCAAAGCTCGATGATGAAAGAACTTGAAAAAGTATGTAACTGCCAATGCAGGGGAACCGACAAGCTTGTTTTTGAGTGGAGGGAAAGAGGGTGACTCTACTTAACCCACTCAACTAGGCGATTGCTTGCTAGTGAGGGGCAAGAGGACCATTTTAACATAGTAACGCACGTGAACCCTAACTTCCCAATGTGGGAAGCTAGCCCATGACGAAGGCTTGAAAGCTGCACCCATCCTTCGGACGGGTCCAACGGCATGAAACGATTGGCCCCCTTTTCACAGTTGAAGTTGGGCCAGGGAATTGGTTTTTTTGGGCACATTTAACCCACTCAACTAGGCAATTGCTGATTAGTGAGAGGCAAGAGGATCATTTTAACAAACATACAAACCCAGTCCCTCAAACCCAAACTTCCTAATTTCCGACTTACCAAAAAAAAAATCCCAAACTTCCTGATATGGGAAGCCACCGACAGGTGTGTTTAGTTATACTTATAATTTTGTAAAAACAAAAATGAGGAACGCTTTAAATTCAGAAAAACTATATGGTCTGTGGGATTAAACCATTGACTCTAACCAACTAATTTGGATTGCTTATCCTTTTATTTATCGAATTCCAAACGAGCTTCAATAGAGTAGGCTGTTCTAGTTTACATAGAATGCAGATACGAATTCGTTGATCTGGGTTCGAGCAGGACTCGGATAAATTCCTGAGCTTCAAAATTTATTTTGAATTGGCGTATTTAAGTATAAACTCTTCTTTTTTGATTACAAGTATAAAACTCTCTTGACCACAGGTTTCTAGTTAGTCGATTATGCATCAAGCTCGACTGAATTATGTGAAGGCATATCAAAACCATAATTTATCATTCAAGTGTTTGAATCAGCTTACGCGTATCTTGACTAGTTTGGGGGGCCATGATTAAAGTTAGGGCAAGGTTCCATATGGACTACTCCCAAAAGAATTGATAGCACATGAGAGGTTTTGAATCTGAGACCACCAATGTGAGAGCCCCAAATGTCCAACATCGGGAATTTGTGGGAAATGGATGTGAAATATAAGGAATTCCAACCAGTTATCGTATAACCCGAGGTTAATTTTTTAAGCCATGTGTTTAGGCTAAGATAAGTAGGTCAACAGACGTGAATCGTTAAAACCAGCAAACCCCTCCGGCCATTGCCATTGGATCTATCTCAAGAGTTGGTGAATGAAAATTTCCACATTCTTAAATGGGAGATGTACGTACCAAGACCCTATAGAGAGAAATTCATCAATTGGTGTATGACGTCATCGTGCTTACGAATTAACCCTTACATCTATGGGGTTTCTCGAATGAATGACGCTATTTGATTCTCACATATTGAGTACAATTCTACAACATAAAATGGTTAGTGGTCAAAGTGAGTAACTACTCATTTATTGCCATGTGATGTGTACTGCTCCAGATCCAGAGTCGTTTAATTAACACCACACATTTTCATGAAAGCTTGTACAGTTTTTTTCAAATGGATGGACCCAAATACCTAGCGGCAAATCATATTTGAATGTGGTATCAGCGGCAACTCTAGACTCATTTGGTGTTGGGTTCAACACTTCAACCCATGGAATTTGAATCCTTTCTCTCCTCATCAAATTTTTTTTTCGAAAGGCAAAAAATTTATTAACCTTTAAAAACAAATTACAAAGATTAAAACAAATTTAATTTATAATATCACTCCCCAAATTCCTATATGGATTTTCCAAATTGATAACCGCACTCCCTTTTGGGAGTGGCATTATAAATTTGGAGAGGACATTATAATTAAATTCCCTTAATTTTTTAGGTTAAGTTATTTTTGGGTTATAATTAATGTAGAGTTTTTTTTCTTAATTACACATCATCATTTATATTATTTCACTTTGGCCCATTGAATTTAGTTTTACAATACTTTTTTGGGTCTCCTTTCTTGAAAAAATATAGAAGATATATGACTAGTATATAATAAAAAATAAGAAAAAAAATCTAGCAGTGGCGGGACTCTAAAAGTTGGGGATAAATTTTTTTTTTCACATATAATAATTGCGTTTTCTAAAATTCTTGTCGTGGCGGTTGTTGCCACTAGACCCCTTGGTCCCATCCTCGGTCAATATGACACTTTTGTTTTGACAGTCACATTATTTATCTAGGGGGTTTATGAGAGAAATCCTTTAGATAATGGGTGATAGTGTTGCAGAGGCGGAGTAAGAAATTTTTGTAGTGGGATCAAAAATTAGATTTATATGCAATACATTTTTTCTACACAAAAGTTCAAAAATAACTAAATTAAGAGGTTAATTTATTTTTGCCTCATAATTGGCCCTAAAAGACTTGTTATATTTGTAAAATAATGCATGATAGTCTCATTTCTAGTATTATCACCTCTTGAAAAAAAGAAAATGCTTTGAATTTTTATGCATTTAAAACAAGTTAGGGCAATTTTAAAATTTTTTGTGGAGTCAAAGTAGCAAAATTTGGTTGCAAGTTATCAAATGTTCTTGTGGAAAATCAAAGTGAGTGGAGTCCCTAGACTCCATTTGTCCCTTAGTGCCTCTGCCCATGGTGTCAGCCTTGACATTTTGGGGGCTAACGCGAATTAAGAAAATGGGGTCCTTTATGCATTCTACAACAAAATAAAAAAAAAGGTTCAACTTGAAAAAGAAAAATTATTTGTGGCAAAAGTACTAATCATGGTTGTGTAATCAATTTTTATTAATTTGACATGCTCATTTCGAATAAATGTAATTTTATAGAGCAAGACGTATTGAATAAGTACTTCATAATTTTTGGCCCCCTCATTTTAGCAAAATTTTGGGGGTCCAATGCGATCACCTTGCTTAGGGCCGGCACTGATGGCATGGGTGATCAAACCAAACACAGAGTTTTCCAAGATTTCACTTGGTTCAAGTGACCCACTGTCGCCGGGAAAAAGAAGGAGTGATCCACTCTCTCATATGGGCTGATGCCACTGGGTGATATTGAGACATCATATAACGGTGCCAAGACCAGGTGCCAATGCTCACGCGGTATCAAAAGGCACCGAGTAATTTTCCAGCCAAATACTATGTTCGGTATGAATTCATTTACTGTTGGGAGCTAGATTCTCTGTTTCTGAACCTTTTCTCATTCCTTGGGCGTTTCGTACCCAATCTTCAGTAGCCCAGCAAAGCATACATACAGATTCCCATTAATAACCCGTGAATTACTAGAATATTACACTATCCAATGAGTAATAAATTACAGGATGAAATGATGAAGCCTGAAGGTACTGAAAAACGCGGGAAACCGTTGGAAGGTGACCTTCTAAGCATTTTCCGTCGTCAACGCCGCGTAGTCATCATACCTGCAAGTCTTCAACCCAAAGATAAGGATAAGGATAAGCAACAAAAAAGATGAGTCAGATGACGCGCATTCTTGTGTTCTCAGATGACGCGCATTCTTGTGTTCTCAGCCTCTTCTTGCCTCATTTCTATCTGTTTCCTCTCCCTGAGATTCTTACAAGTTATAGATTGCCCCATCATGTTTGTGAAATCACAAAATACCCCCTGTCTGAGAACAAAATCCTAATTATAATTGACCAAGCCTGTCTTTTTTTTTTTTTTTTGGGCCTGTGAAAGACTATTTTCACACCTCTCCAACATTTCACTAGTTATAAAAGGACAGTGTGTTGTTTCATTGTGATCAGGATTTGATGATATCAAACAGATTTGGTTGAATTCTCTAGCGGATGCATCACAACAAGGGAGTAATATGTTAAGAGACAAGAGGTAATTTTATGATTTCTCAAATGTGAGAGAGCAATCTGTAATTTGTAGAATCCTTGGGAAAGATTTCCCATACATTACTCGCTATTTCAGTCGAAGTCCACTTCGTTAAGAATTTTAAAAGCTACAACAACCTAGTACAAACAATGAGACTTTTAGATGTACACGAGAGACTCCAAACATCCTAATCAGCCAAAAAAAAAACAATACTTCTTGGTCAAAAATTACAGATAATTGCTCTGATACATGAAAAAGAAAACTTGAAAGCGTTCATGAAAAAAAATGGACGATTCAAATTGACAGTCATTATCTTATGTCATGTATCCTACCAAGCCCCAAAATTACATGACAAGCATGGGCGGGATCCATTGTGGTACAAGCCCTTTTCCAGATGGAAATTTTACATTTTGGAATCAAATTTTGCTATTTTAACCCCACAAAGAATTTACGTAATTTTTTTAGATTAATCATTCGTCTCGACGAGAGTACTCCAAAAAGTTAAAAAAATTATGAAAAAAGATTTTAAAAATTAATTAGAAGACAAAAAAATTACCAAACAACTGGTATTTTTGGTACTTTAGTCGTCTTACATTATTTTTTCAACTTCGGTGCACATTTTTATACATTTCTGATTCCTTTTGTCAAGAAAAACTATTCCATTAATCACAAAGATTACGACAAAAATTTTTTTTTTTTTTTACGAAAAACAAAGATATCGGAAAAAAATACCATATTGAAATTTAGGGAGAATGAGGCCTAATTTCAGAAGAATAAAATTACAATGAGGCAAATGTTTAGTTAAACCTTGTTTGTCTAAAAGAGCCATTGTGAATTATATTTTGTCTTTATTTGAATTTTTTTTTTTTTGCATTTATTAGTTTTTTGTCAAATTTTGTGTGTGTGTAGATTATTGCTTTGTTATAACGAGAGAAATCTAAAAAACAAAAAATTATGACCGAAATTCAATTTTTTTTTGAATAAAGACAAAAATAAACCAATAAGCCAATTTTTTTGTCTTTATTAAAAAAAAATTGGATTTTGATCGTAATTTTCTACTTTTTAGATTTATTTCGTCATAACGAAGTAATAATTCTCAAAAAATTGACAAAAAACGAACAAATGCGAATTGTTTTTGAATAAGGACCAAAAATAATCTACAATGGTTTTTTTAGCCGAACAAGGCCTCGATAAGTGGTTTTTTTTTTTGCTAGGTGTGAATTAAATTTGCGAGATGGGTGAAAAACTGAAAATTGTCATGCTCATACTTAATCAATCCGAAAACGGATTCAGTTCACATCAATTTGTCACATTCCAATCATATCCTTCCATATATGTGGGATCCCGAGTCCCTGCAGTGAGGCCAAGTCACTGCAACTTACAGCCACACGAAACGACGCCGTTTTGTGCCAATTTAGTAATTCGCTGAAGCAAGCCCCCACACCCCTTCCCTCTCTCTCCTCTTCTTCTTCCTCTGTTTTATTTGAGAAATTAATCACTTTGCACCTCTTTCATCAAGGCTGTCCATTCTTCGATGCAAGACTTAACCCAACTCCATCTCCACCGACTCACTCACACAACCATTTCCTTTAGATTCAAACCCTCTTCCCCTATCATTGACCTGCGACTGTCGAATTTATCCCACATTTGGCACGCAACATTAAAATTAACCAATTAATTTACATCAACGGAACAAAAGATATCAAGAAGTAAAGATTCAGGGGAGGATAAGGAAATTTTCGACTGCAAATTGGTTCACAAGTCCACCCAAGTTGTTGAACATTTAATCAAGTTGCATCCAAAGTTGGATGCCCACAAAGTAGTTTCTGTAATTGGTCCCTCTACAAAGCAATTAGAACTCTACAATTGAGTTAGATGAATAGCCGAATTGTATTGGAAAACTGCCGAAATCAAACCCCCAGTTTGCTATCGTTTCCCCACCTACACTGAAACCATTTCCGATGAAGGGGTTTCCACAGATAATGAATAAGATTGGGGTTGAGAAATTAAAACTGAAGCAGGGTTGGAAAATATTGAGTGAGTTGGTGATCGTGCGGGAGAAGTGAGAACAGTGGATGGTAGAGGGAGGGGCCATGGGAGAGAAATAGAGGAAGAAAAGTTGAAGAAAAACAAAGAAAATGACAAAGGGATCTTGTAGATCGTGTAGAGAGAGAGAGAGAGAGAGAGAGAGAGAAGAGTGTTCACGGAAAAAGATTCAACGAATTACTGTTCTAAATTGGCAGAAAACAGGGTCGTTTCGTGTGGCTGTAAGTTACAGTGACTTAGCCTCACTGTAGGGACTCGGCCAGAGAGGTGTGGTTGAGATATGACAAATTGATGCGTCTTTAGCATCTCTCATTGAGTGACTATGGTTTTTGTTGAACAGGCTTTCACGAGAAGTTTTGGGCACGGCCTACATGGTGCCGAGCACCATCTTGGCCGTCCAAACGTGTTTTGGACGACCCTGATCTATTTGGGTAATTTTTTAGTACAAAATTACCAAAACATCCCCTCAAGCCTAAACAAATCTAGGCCGTCCAAAACACGTTTGGACGGCTGAGATGCGTGCTTGATACTATGTGGCCTGTGCCTGGTCGACATTGAAAAATTTCTCGGCTTTCACACCATATTCACACGTCCAGTATACTGCGGGCCAATAGATTGGCAGCGTATCTTCTACGCGGCCAAATTTGTTTCTCTATAAATATGCTTAAGCCATTACAATGGCAATCACCGACTCTTACTTTTTGCACATCTAAATGATCGTTCTTCACATTGCATTCTTTCTCTCTAATAGTAACAAAACAGTTCCCTTTTTGCCGCCTTTTTCGCTTTTCCATTTCCACACAAACGTCAGAAATCACATTTTTAGTGTTTTTTCTGAAAAACAAACATGTTTTTGGCACTATTCCAAGCTAGCTTGGATAACTTGGAGAGATCCATGCTTGTTCTTCCCACCACCATGCTCACTGAACCCAACAAAAAGAGATGGCAAATGGCATTCGCTGCCATCTACTGCTCGAGGGCCTTCTCCACCCTCTTGAAAACCCCCAGAAAGAAATCCCCTGTCTCATCAAACAGAGTCGTTATTGATGTTTTCGAACCACACCCTTGCTTTCCGAAAATCAATCAGTCGGTCCTCCGAGGGATTGTGAAGCAGAAAAACCTGGACCAGCTTGGGAAGTATGACGGGGTCGAGGGACTGGCTTGCAGTCTCAAAACGAATTTGGAGAAGGGGATTAGCGGGGACGGCGAGGATGTTTTGCGACGAAGCGAAGCGTTTGGATCGAATACTTACCGAAGGCCGCCCGCAAAAAGTTTGTGGTATTTCGTGTGGGAGGCTCTGAGAGATCCCACCATTTTGATACTTTTAGTATGTGCTGCGCTTTCACTTGGATTTGGCATCAAGGAACATGGCCTGAAAGATGGATGGTACGTATCGCTTGAGGTTTAAGATTCTTAGTTTTTTGGTTTTTAGTTTATTTCATTAGAGAGCAATGTTAGAACATCATCTTAAATTGATTAAATTTTTTCTACCGCCGGTGTAAAAGTTTACTTTTTCTCCAAATCAATCTCATCGTGTCACATTTATGAGGTTGATGACATGGCGCGACATGATTTATTTGGAAGGAAAATGGGTTTTACCACCAACTGTAGAAAGAACCGTTGGTGTACACGCTCACTTTTCCTCTAAATTAAACCAATTGTGTCACGCCACATTTATGAGATTGATGACATGGCACGATTTGATTGGTTTAGAGGAAAAGTGGGATTTTATACCGGTGATGGATAGAATTTGTTCTCCCTTTTAATGCATGCCTTCACTTGGAACGACTCTGCACAATTGTGTCGAAAATTATGTTCATAGACTTTTTGTTAACAATGGCGTTAACTTCCTCTTTACCATGCATACAAACATCTGGCACAGTATCCCAGTTTCATAGTTTAGGGAAAAGAGCTCCAATGTCCCTTGTAAATAAATATGTTAATTATGTTTATTTTGGACAAATATTATGCTTCTAAATAGTAAATATTTTGTCCCTCAAAGGTCAAAGGTGCATACGATATGCACCGTTATTCTTATTTGGTAAAATGTTATGCCTATTTGTAAAATATTACGCCTCTCAATGGTAAGCATTATGTTTTTTTATAAGGAGTATTTAATTATCCATCCTCAAAATCCATCTCATGTAAGTATCCATCCTACACTTTTTGAACACTTATGATTCCATCCTCATTTTTTCATAATACCAACAGTGTCCTTGGGGATATATATATATATTACACAAAAATGGGACGAAAAAATAACACTGGCAGTCCTGGCCATGATTCAATCAAATCCCGAAAATCTCTCCCGAAAATCTTGACCACCATCTCGCCAAAACCGTACAAACCATTCATCCTCATCCATTTCGATCAAAACGGGACCAATCCCCCACCAATCGAGACCACTGCCGCTGCAAAACTCATCCGGCCAACCGTCATCACCGATCAAGCATATCGTCGCCGACCAGATCACAACGGGATGACTGCAACCATTGAGGCAGCAGAACCGACGGCGCTCGCCGTACGACAGATGGTTGCCGCCCTTCCTCCACCGCTGCCGTCCGGAGTGACATGGAGGAGGAGGAGGAATACGACGACGTCTATTACATCGACACCAACAGTCCCACAGGGTGGTGGAAGAAAGGGTTGTAAATGCTTAGACCTAGAACAGATCCTTACCCCGTCACCGTCGATGGTAAGATGTAAGTCTTCGGAAACGTTGTTAGGGGTCACAAGCACAACAGAGAGGAGGATGGGTTTCTCATAGGCGAGGTGTTCGACGCTAGTAACTCTACTTGGCGTCCCTTGTGTATGGCACCATCATCCAGAGTGGGCACGCAGTTTTGGACGACGACGACAACGGCAAGTTCATTCGGTTGCATGGCTTCTTCCTCTTCTTCTTCTATTTTTTTTTTTTTTTGACTAAACATGATTAGAGTCCTATTTTTTTGATTGAAAAAACATTTTATATTCATGTTTTTTCATGCTATTTTTCGGAAATGTTATGGATTTTTAAGTTTCGCCGAGAAATCATGATTTTGGTTTATTGTTTGTTATGATAAATTAACCATGAAAAACATGGTCAATATTGTGTATGTTTCGAAATATTTCTTCAGATCATCTTGCAAAAAATAAAAACATGGTCAATCCACTATGTTTCAAAAAAGCGCTATTTTCCCGAAATGTTATGGATTTTCAAGTTTCGCTGAGAAATCATGATTTTGGTTTATTGTTTTCATGATAAATTAACCATGAAAAACATGGTCAATACGAATATTGTATATATTCTGAAATATTTTTAATGATAATTTTGCAAAAAATAAAAAGATGGTCAATCCACCATATTCCAAAAGGTTTCATGATAATATACGTGGTATAAATGAAAAAATAATATGGTTTTCAAATGTAAATCGGTGAAATTTGGTTATTACGAATCTTTTAAGTTTTGAATCATCTTTCATATTTATCTCCCATAATTATTGAGATTGAATCCCACTAAATTAGGAAATGGTTGAATCCTACTAAATTAAAAAATGTTTGAATCCCACTAATTTAGGATGCCAATTTAATAAAATATATATATATGAATATATTATTAGAAGGGTAAGATAGGTAATTCACCATTTAAAAGGATGAAATCATAAATGTTCAAAATGACCGGGATGAAATCTTACGTGGAATAAAGTTTGAGGATGAATATTTAAGTCTCCCTTTTTATAAGGAGTGTTATGGATGCATATCGTAGGTTAAGGGTGCATCGTAGCAGTTTCCCATAGTTTACAGCAGTACTATCAAACAAGACTACTTCATAGAAGATTAATTAAACGTGACTCTCAAGCCTTCTATAATACAGTATATCGTGACAAGTGTCGTTGGGAAGACTATTATAACACTTTTGAGAGCTTTTTGTTTACTTTCTGACCGACTTTTACGTAGACGTATCCACTTTTTGACAAAAAAGAAAAAGAAAAAAAGAAAAAGAAAAAGAAAAACAAAAGGGCAAATTTTCTGAAAGGCCTTAGAGCAAAAAATTTATTACAATCATCTAGGATAAAATGATAAAAAAAATAAGATTTTCGCACTGGTTCAACCGGATTGAAAATTGGAGCACTTGATTTTTTTTAATCATATTTTTTTGTTAGTTTCGTTAACGGTGTTAAGGATTTTATCAATTTAGAGCGTAAAACAAACCACAGGGACGAAATTGAGACAATTGAAACTAAAGGGACGAAATTGAGACAATCGTAAAAATAGAGGGACAACTACTAAAATTTGCCCAAAACAAAAAGGATTGCATGGTTCAAATAGAAGAAGGGCGCAACTATTCGCAATCCTTCATTTTCTCTCATAGCCCGTTAAAATTTTTTAATTATATTCGACAGTTACCAAAATTAAGATATATTTTCAGCATCCAGTTACCGAAATATAATATTTGTTTCAACAACTATTTACCAAAATGCATATTTGGCAGTTGTTTACCGAAAGTTGAACATATTTTCAACTTGTAGTTACCGAAATATAATCTTATTTTCAACAGCTATTTACCGAAATGTTATTTATGATTCTCAACAACCATTTACCGAAATGTGATAGGCTATGGGAGAAAATAGAGGGTTGCGAATAGCCGCGCCCTAGAAGAATGTGAAAATTAGCTCTTTTGTTTGTGTAAATTCAAATAAAGGACTATTCTACAATTTGCACACTAAATTCGTGATACTCGACTAAATCTCTCTCATTTATGCACATTACTATACATTATAGATGATTATTTTTTGAGTACTATTCACTAAATTTTGGCAATTGTTGTATAACGGCTCTATGTCTGTTACTCACCGTGCTACGTGGAGACATATTTGATTTACGAGTTGTATTATCCAAGTTACGTTCGACAATCTTAGCTTATTAAAAAAGGAGACAGTACATCCGACCACCAATTTTTTGTCTCTCTCATCCTTTGCGCCACACACTATCTTTCACTTATTTTTCTTAAAGAAAAAATTTCATTTTTGTGCTAATACATAAACATCTACTCTAAATCCTAACAGGTACGATGGAGGAAGCATATTTGTTGCAGTCTTTATCGTCATAGCAGTCTCAACACTGAGCAACTTTAGGCAGAACAGACAGTTTGTCAAGTTATCCAAAGTAAGCAACAACATCCAAGTTGACGTCGTGAGAAACGGAAGGCGGCGACAAGTTTCCATTTTCGAGATCGTCGTGGGAGATGTGGTTTGCTTGAAGATTGGTGATCAAGTTCCGGCTGATGGGTTGTTCATCGACAGACACTCGTTGCTAGTAGATGAATCCAGCATGACAGGGGAAAGCGACCACGTTGAAGTTGATCTTACACAGAATCCATTCTTGTTCTCTGGCACCAAGGTACTTGAAATTGATTAAGATTGAAGCCTTCCATCTTATTTTAGTCAAGTCCACTTCGTTAACAATTTTAAAAGCTTAAACTACCCCAACGAGATTCAAACTCCAGATACGATATAAAATTTGCTATTTTAAACTGCCCCACAAAAAAATTTGCTATTTTAACCTAACAAAAAATTTTAAACTGCCTCAAGAGATTCAAACTCCAAATACGATATAAATTCTCAAGCATTCTCTTCTCCTCACGAGTTGACAGATGAGATTATGATACATCGTTTCCAATATATGCAAAGTCTTCCTCGTGGATTACAAAGCAAAAGCACAAAGATCATTACATATGTACTCTTTGATTAGCCTCTTGATTTAATTGTTTGTTTCGATTACTAAGGAAAATAAGTCGGATGTGAGTATAGTTTTTTACTCCACTAGATAAAAATCTTGGCTCCACTAAAAAAAATTTATCAAATAATTTTTACTTGGATATGTGCTATGGTACATCCAGAATGAATTAGTGGACTAAAATTACAGGACAAATAGGTATTATCTCGGTGTTTGTTTCGATTGTCATAACCTCCCCGAAGAGAGAGTGAGTATAAGTTTCTTATAGCGATTTATCGTGACTCTAATCTGCCTTACAACTATTTGCATATCTCTAATTTCACTATATTTTGCCTCAAAGTATTGCTAGTTAATTTCCTGTTCATAGATCATGCAACATCTGTTATATATATCCCAATAATGTACTGGTTTGTATAGTGGCCGGGAAGTGTGTGTATGTGTACTGGCCTTGTGTGAGAAATGATGGTTGTCATGATACACAAGAAATTTTTGGTTAACGTGTTTTGGGTGGTCAAGAATTAGAGGCCAAAAAAGAGGAGAGAGAATGGTCGGCTGAGTAGGAGAGAGAGTGCTCGGATTCTCCATGATTAGTCTAAGATACTTTGTATACAATTCAACAACTTAATAAGTCTCCGAATTTCCAACAGGTAGCTGATGGGTTTGGTCGGATGTTAGTCACCTCAGTCGGAATGAACACAACATGGGGAGAAATGATGAGCACAATTAGCAACGACTCCAACGAACAAACCCCTCTTCAATCCAGGCTCAACACACTCACCTCGTCCATTGGAAAAGTCGGTTTACTCGTTGCTTTCCTGGTCCTCGTCGTCTTACTCATCCGGTACTTCACCGGAAACACACAAGATGAAAATGGGAACACAGAGTACAACGGCAGCAAGACCAAAGCCGACGACATCATAAACTCTGTCGTAGCAATCATAGCTGCTGCGGTGACTATTGTGGTCGTCGCAATTCCAGAAGGGTTGCCTTTGGCCGTGACTCTCACCCTGGCTTATTCGATGAAGCGGATGATGAGTGACAATGCCATGGTTCGCAAGCTTTCTGCTTGCGAAACGATGGGTTCAGCTACCATTATTTGCACGGACAAAACTGGAACTCTCACACTTAACCAAATGAAGGTGACAAAGTTTTGGCTAGGCAAGGAATGTACTGGGGAAAGAGGGACCTCTTTTGTTGCAGCCAGCGTTGTTGAATTACTCCACCAAGGTGTTGGTTTGAACACGACTGGTTCGGTTTACAAGTCCATTTCAGGGTCTGAGTTTGAGTTCTCTGGTAGCCCTACGGAAAAGGCAATTCTTTCTTGGGCTGTTTTGGAATTGAACTTGGATAAGGAAGGACTTAAGCAGAGTTGTGAGATTGTACATGTTGAAGCATTCAACTCGACGAAGAAAAGAAGTGGCGTTTTGATGAGGAAGAAGGGTGAAAATACAACGAATGTGCACTGGAAAGGGGCAGCAGAGATGGTACTGGCAATGTGCTCGAATTACTATGATGTCTCTGGAAACATCAAGGTTTTGGACAATTTTGAAAGGAAGAAATTTGATCAAATAATCCAAGGTATGGCTGCTAGTAGCCTACGGTGCATCGCTTTCGCACACAAGCAAGTTCAAGAACAAAAAAATGAAGAGGGAAAAATCCATATAGAGGAAAACTGTTTAACCCTTTTGGGGCTAGTTGGTTTGAAGGATCCGTGTCGCCCGGGTGCAAAAAAAGCTGTAGAAGAGTGTCAATATGCGGGAGTGAACGTGAAAATGATCACAGGTGACAATATTTTCACGGCTAGAGCGATAGCAACCGAATGTGGGATACTCAAGCCTAACCAGGACATGGAAAGTGGAGCAGTGGTAGAAGGGGTGGAATTCAGAAACTACACACCGGAGGAACGAATAGAGATGGTCGACAAAATCTGCGTGATGGCGAGATCTTCTCCATTTGACAAACTCCTAATGGTGCAATGCTTGAGACAAAAAGGGCACGTGGTAGCGGTCACTGGGGATGGAACCAACGATGCGCCAGCATTGAAAGAAGCCGATATAGGCCTTTCGATGGGAATACAGGGGACCGAAGTGGCAAAAGAGAGCTCTGACATTGTCATTTTAGACGACAATTTCGGGTCCGTGGCCACTGTTTTAAGGTGGGGGAGATGTGTTTATACCAACATTCAGAAGTTCATTCAGTTCCAGCTCACTGTGAATGTTGCTGCCCTTGTCATCAACTTTGTCGCCGCGGTTTCAGCCGGAGAGGTCCCACTTTCCGCGGTTCAACTGTTATGGGTTAACTTGATTATGGACACATTGGGAGCATTGGCTTTAGCCACTGAAAAACCCACAAAGGAGTTAATGGAGAAACCACCAGTGGGTCGAACAAAGCCTCTCATAACCAACGTTATGTGGAGGAACTTACTCTCTCAGGCAGCTTATCAAATCGCGGTCCTGCTTACGTTACAGTTCAAAGGCGAAGCGATCTTCAATGTGAGTTCGAAAGTCAACGACACAATGATCTTCAATGTCTTCGTGCTGTGTCAAGTGTTCAACGAATTCAACGCGAGGAAGCTCGAGAAGAAGAATGTGTTCGAGGGAATTCACAAGAGCAAGTTGTTTTTGGTGATTGTTGGAGTGACGATTGTGCTTCAGGTGGTGATGGTGGAGTTCTTGAAGAAGTTTGCGGATACGGAGAGGTTGAATTGGTGGCAGTGGGGAGTTAACGTTGGATTTGCTTCAGTTTCTTGGCCTATTGGATGGACTGTCAAATGGATTCCTGTTCCAGAGAAGCCATTTCTTAGCTATCTCAAATTGGGGAATTAATTCAAAAGCTGTGTTAATAAGCCAAATTGGTGTTTGATTATGTCGTAGGTGTCGGTAGTTTTCTAAGGGAAGGGGAGTTCAAGTCCTTTGATGTGTAAAGAGTTAGTTTATTTTATTTAGAACAATACATCTCTATGTAATAGTAATATTTGTTGGAATATTTATCATAGCATCTTTCCTTGCACTTTACAACAATAGCAATCTCTGTTTCTGACTTGGCTAGAAACTAAGAACGCAAGAGCTCAACAAGACAACATTGGGACCTATCAAAAGCATCAAGTCATTTGACATAGGAATTTAGCTAACCGGATCGTCCAGTCAATAGAATTTCGGTATGCCATCTAACCAATAATAACTTTTCAACATTCGTATTGTGACATTTATTAGAGCATCAAAGAGATATGTAAGATACTTTATATCAGAAAAGTACGGAACTATGCTCATCGAAATAAGAGTGGAGGCAAAATTGAAGGTGTACTAAGCGCCTTTTTTTGGTCTTGCCCTGAAAGGAAGATGGAAGATTTGCTGGATTTTGAATGAAAGATGGCATTGGCCTTGAGGTAGATGATCCATTCTACAAGACAAGGAGATAAAACAGTGAAGTAGTAACACATTTGGGTTGAAATGTGGATCTTCAAAGTAGATTGGACAGTATTGACATTACCACTGAATCACCAGGGTTTTAAATCGCAGTATCAGAAAATGTAACGGTATTGGTAATACGGTCTTATATTGGCCGATATAGGACCATAACTGCCGTTACAAAAGTAAGTAACGCTATCAGAAGTCTAAAAATTTGTTACGTAACAGCCTATACGATACAGCCTATATGATATTGATACATAATGAGTTTTATTTTAAGCCATACCAGTACTGATGGAGTTTGTGTGCTATGTGGGCTGGCCAAGGAGGATCATGTCCTTTGTTCTTCAGCTGCCCTTATTCTACTAGTGTTCGGAGTTTTTTTTTTCTACAAAAGAATGAAATTAATAGGGCTGCCGTCAACTTGCTCAGTTGCTTGGTGAAGTGGACTGGGCTACCCAACACAGGAAAACTCAGCTTCAGGCATGCTGCTTAATGTTCATAATCTCTCTCACTTCAGTTACATATAAAGTTTGGTGTGAAAGAATTAGAAGAATCTTTCAGAAGCAACTCCTTAGTTCAATGGAGATCATTGCGGAGTACGTGTATACTTGCTGGTTACATAACTTCATGGATGCATGTGAAGAGGACGTGTGACGACTCCCATTGTTTTTTCCCTGCAACTAGTTGTTTGGTTTTGGAGCTAGCTAGGTGGCTCTGTTGCTTTTACTTGTTTGTTTGTTTGTTTGTTTCCATAACTGATTGGTTTTAGGTATGTTGATTGATTGTATGGCTGCAGGGGTATGCCCTGGTGATCCTGTATTTTGGGTTGGTTTTAAATGGAAAACAATTTACCAAAAAAAGAAGAAGCGAGACTCTAGATCTAGTTTTCCAGCTATGAATTACATCTTCAATTCCCAAACAGCAAAAGATCGAAACAATGACATCCGAAGGGTTTAATCTTTCCATTCTTTTTTCTTTTCTTTTCTCTATAAGAAGAAGAATTTATTTTATTCTTTTGAGTTAGAATTACAAGAAGCTTTAAAAGGAGAGAGCGAAAATAGCATCAATATTTGAGATCTATGTCTCAATTAGTTAGTATACATCTCTCTGTTCTTTGCTAGCGCTCGCATCTGTGGTCTACAAGCAACCAAACAGATGAATAATATTGTCCACCTGGAACAATACCAATGGGGTGCACTTCTTTTCTTTTAACTTTGGAGTTTTTTTTTTTATATGCTTCTTTTCTTTTTAAGATAGGTACATTCATCAAAATGTAAAGCTGTGTTTGGATGAGTCAGATTCCAAGTGAAGTGTGTGGGGTACATAAACTTAGTAGGGGTTATGTACTGAGTTTTGTGGAGTCAGTGGCGGACCCAGAATTTGCCTCAAGTGGAGGCAAATTGTACTAATAACCTTAAGCAAAAATAGAAATTAAGCGCAAAGCCATAAACTAAGGGAAATTGAATTGTAAATTTCAATCATTGAGTTAAAACAAAGTAATGAAATGAAGGCATAATTTTCCCGAACATTCAAAATATATATTACAAACCTTAAAAGAGATAGTTTTCATGGAAAAATAACATTTATTCTCTAGGTGTTGTAATTGTGGAAATTAGCATGACGTGGCACAGGCCACATTTCGTAAAAGAGACAGTTTTCATGGAAAAATAACGGGTTTGTGGAATATAAAAGAACGCTGTAGAGTCTGATTGTTTACGATTATTTTGGCCATGGTTGTGGACCTGTTTAAAAGATTTTTGGGAGTAATTTACAGCTCTTCTAAGAGGGGAACTTATTTTTCTGTAACTTCACTTATACGCCTTTCCTTGGTGATACGGAAATGATCTCACTCATCTCTTGCCTTCCTAAATAACACCATGATACAACCAATAATGAAACGATGTATCATGTATGGATGAAGATTTATACAAAAAATTTACGAATTCAATATGCTTAGCGTCTGGTTGTATTGTGACTTTTTGCAGGATTGTGGAGTTACACACTTTGAGAAAGCAGCCGACAAGTGAGGGAAGAACGGACAAGGCGATGAGTGGCATGAGAAATGGTGGGAAAACTATGATGACTCTGGCAAAGCAGAGAAACGGGCACATAAGTGCCGCAGCATTGACCCCAATACACTCCTCAAGCCTGGCCATGCTCATGTTTGGCATGAAAGGTATTGAATTTTAACATTTTCATACTGCATTAAGGTTGGATTCCTGGTTATTCTTGTTTGGATATGGTTCTAGAGAATGTTCCAAATTAGTGTTTTTTCTCAAAATCTAACATGTGAATTAGGTTGTGGCATGAAGCATCTATCCTTGTTTTGTCTGCTGCTTAACTGAGTAACTGACACAAAGTTAAATTGCTACATCTTTCTGTAATTTTCTCCTATGTACTCGTATATGAGAATAAATTCTTTACACCACCGGTGTAAATATTTGTTTCCTCCAAATCAATTGCATTGCGATACGTCGCCATGTTTTATTAATTGGGACCACTGTTTTGACACGTGTCGTAATGCAATTGATTTGGAGGAAACAAATATTTACACCAGCGGTGTAAAGAATTTATTATCCTCGTATATATGATTCCAATCAATTGTCTTTATTACTACCCTTTACCCTTTTTTTTGTCGATTTTTTCATTGTTCCTGTTGTCCTGATAAGTGGACTTTAAAGTTTGAACATCATCCTTTTCAGATATTTATTCACGACACCATTCTTAGGATTTCTTTTATCATCCTCATGTAAGATTTAGATGAGAAGTTGAACCTTCGAGTTGCAATTACACTAAGGTTCCATTTGGGATAGATGTGAATTTTTTAAATGAGTGGGAGATTTTTTTAGAAATAGATTATTTTGATGAGATTCTTGTACGGCTACAATCTTCAGGTGAAAGATTTTGAATCACTCATTTAATAATTATTAAATGTTCAATTCAAATCCATCGCGATAATTCTCCCAAACTCAATGCCGAACTCGCAAACCTAAATTTCAAAGTGATCGAGCTTGTCTCATAGTATAATAATTTAAATACTCGTTCGTTTGAAGACCAAGTCTTTTCAACCGAGCCTAGTTGTATCACTCCTGCAAGTTTACCCAAGTTTATGTTTTTGACAGGTGGGGCGAGAAGTATGACGGAAAGGGCAGCAGCACGAAATACACGGACAAATGGGCCGAGCGCTCTGAGGGTGACGGCTGGTCAAAATGGGGCGACAAATGGGATGAACTTTGATTCAAATGGTCATGGTGTCAAACAAGGGGAGACATGGTGGCAAGGAAAATATGGAGAGCGCTGGAACCGCACTTGGGGTGAGGGTCACAACGGATCTGGATGGGTGCATAAGTATGGAAAGAGCAGCTGTGGTGAGCACTGGGATACTCATGTGGAGCAAGATACGTGGTACGAGAGGTATCCCCATTTTGGGTTCGAACATTGCTTCGAGAATTCAGTCCAGTTACGTGCATACAGAAGGGCATACACGGGATATGTAGTAGCTTACATAACTTGAAGAGGAGCAGATCTGTTTTCTGAAGTTTTGTTGTATCCTTGACAAAGGCCCGAAAGCCGCACCCATCCTTTGGACGGGTCCAACTGCATGAAACCATTGGCCCCCTTTCCATGGTGTTGAAGTTGGGCCAGGGAATTGGTTTTCCTGAGCACATTTAACCCACTTAATTAGGCAATTGCTGACTAGTGAGAGGCAAGAGGATCATTTTAACAAATGCACATTTAACCCAAACTTCCTAATAATTTTGTAAAAACAAAAATGAGAAGCGCTTTATATTCAGAAAAACAATATGGTCTGTGGTATTAAACCATTGATTCTAACCGACTAATTTGGATTGCTTATCCTTTCTTTTATTGAATTCCAAACGAGCTTCAATAGAGTAGGCTGTTATGGTTTACATAGAATGCAGCTACGAGTTCGTTGATCTGGGTTCGAGCACGACTCAGATAAATTCCTGAGCTTCAAAATTTATTTTGAATTGGCGTATTGAAGTATGAACTCTTTGTTTTTGATTACAAGTATAAACACTCTTGACCACAGGTTTCTAGTTAGTCGATTATGCGTCGAGCTTGATTGAATTTATGTGAAGGCATATCAAAACCACAATTTATGATAATTCAGGTGTTCGAGTCAGCTTACGCGTACTATCTAGTTTGGGGGGCCATGATTAAAGTTAGGGCAAGGTTTCGTATGAACTAACCCCAAAAGAATTGATAGCACATGAGAGATTTTGAATTTGAGACCACCAGTGTGAGAGCCCCAAATGTCCCACATCGAGAATTTGTGGGAAATGGATGTGAAATATAAGGGATTCCTACTAGTTACTGTATAACCTGAGCTAGGTTAATTTTTTGAGCCACGTGTTTAGACTAAGATAAGTAGGTCAAATGGTGCGGATCGTTACAACTAGCTAACCCCTCCGGGTCATATTTCAACCACAATTTCAGTGATCTCACCTCACCTAAACTTGTTGACTGTGGCATTATTCTCTATCTATCTCCTACATTTCTTCCTACGTTATGTTTTCTCTTTTCCATGCAAATTTCTTCTTCTTCTTCTTCAACAAGTCTTTAAATATACTGAAAAGAAATTTCAGACCCCAGCTGTTATCTTTTTACCATTGAGTACTAATTGTTTAATAAGATATTTGCATGATCCTTATCCAAATACCTTTTACTAATTAATTAAGAGTCACACGTTTAAATTGAAATTCAAACAATCAACCACCTTCATTTCCCATGCAGTACGTTATTAAGGAAAAAGTGTGAAAAAATACTTGAAAGTTACAAATCACAATGAACTCCTCCGGCCATTGCCATTGGATCTATCTCAAGAGTTGGTGAATGAAAATTTCTACATTCTTAAATGGGAGATGTACGTACCAAGACCCTACAGAGAGAAATTCATCAATTGGTGTATGACGTCATCGTGCTTACGAATTAACCCTTACATAGGGGGTTTCTCGAATGAATGACGCTATTTGATTCTCACATTTTGAGTACAATTCTACAACATAAAATGGTTAGTGGTCAAAATGAGTAATTACTCATGAATTGCCATATGATGTGTACTGCTCCAGATCCAGAGTCGTTTAATTAACACCACATATTTTCATGAAAGTTTATACAGTTTTTTCCAAATGGATGGACCCATATACCTAGCGGCAAATCATATGTGAATGTGTGGTATCAACGGCAACTCCAAACTCATTTGGTGTTGGGTTCAACACTTCAACCCATGAAATTTGGATCCTTTCTCTCCTCATCAAAACTTTTTTTTGAAAGGCAAAAAATTAATTAACTTTTGAAAACAAATTACAAAGATTAAAAGGATCCAAAGTATAAGGCATCAAGTAGGAGAAGAGTGAATCCACAAAGAGGCAACAACAAACTCCAACAATCATATGTCGCAAGGAACCAAAGGGGGAGAACAACTCTCCTCATCAAAACTTACGTGCTACAGAAGACATCATCTACCTCTGCCTGTTTGATCTCTGAAACACAAAAAAAAAAAAATCTACAACCTATTTTGCTATAAACGTAAGCTTAAAAGATGAAGATGAGAATGGAAAAGAGGAGGAGGAGTGAAGAGTGACGCATATAGATAATTAAAAGAGATTTCTTTCGCCGCATATCAAAGATTTTTTGAATACACATAAAGGATGAGAGTGGAAAGGTGAGTCATTATCAAGGACGGAACTAGGATTTACCCTAGCAGTGGCGAAATGTATACTAAGAAAATAAAAAGATGCATTACAATATTAATAGTCATCAGCTCCAGAAAAAATTAAAATAACATAATAAAAACTATAGTAAATGATGTTTTTCATTTGCACATGGAGTATGAAAAAAAGACTAATTTTAATTTGGGTATCGATAATGCCACCCTAATAACAACAGTAGAACCCATGTAGTCCTCAGTCATTGGGGGTATGAGTGGGGAATGATTGAAGACAGATTTAACTTTTGGCAATATGTACAAAGTGGCTGATCTCAGAATACTACTTAAACAGTAGCCCATATACGTGTTTTGCTGCGGAACTATGCCCTCAAATCAAAGTCAAATGGCATCAAAGAGGGCAGGCCTACAGACCTAATTCAATTTATGTGCACATTACCATGCTTCCTTCATTGATAGTCTA
>BPLS01000623.1:81525-109807 GCA_019656275.1 Rhododendron kiyosumense
TACGAGTGACAATATCTTATCTCAAAATTCACGAGTAAATAGCCAAATGAATAAGAAAGGCCGTACAGCAAAACTACATAATATTCAACCAAATGACGGTATGACTCAAGATCCCTCGACAAACATAGCTAGTTCAATCCACAAAAGAAAAAGGACCCACCACAAATTTCAATGTCCTGTTGTAAAGAGTCACAGCAGAGTCTGCAATCTCTTCAGTCTCATATTCCGCAAAGGGAAATCCTTTTGGTCTTTCCTGCATATTTGACCCTGCCCATTTTAACTAGCCATCCAAAACATTGGGTGTTCATCTAAATGAGATTCATGTACACAACAGAGATTGAAATGCACAAAGATTCTGTAAACTATAAAGCACCAGGATATCTTCATATCACTCAGTATCACCAAAACCAAACACACAATCCCCTTTGTAACACAATCGTCAAGCTAAGGTTCTTAATTTTATTGTTCCACCACTTAAAACACAAAATCCAACTTAAAATTTCAATTTTTGCACTTACACTCTTAGTTGCTGCATTCAAGAATGTAATTTCAGCATCTGTATCTCAATCTCAGCACTTACCAGCTCTCAGCACCAAATTCGAGCACTTACACTGGGTTTTTTTAATCTTAAAACTACATTTCCAGCACTTAATCACAATTTCAGCAACTCAAAATTCATTTTCCAGCAACAAAGTTCAAATTTCGCATCCTATTTGTTCTCGAACCAAGCTGAGTGCTTCGAATACAAATTGAGACACTTGACCCAAAGAAGGGCTGGAATCGGAACACTGACCTTATGAAAGAGCGAGAGATCGGAGTTAGGGAGAAAAGGAGTGGCTTCAGTGGTGGCATCCATGGTGTTTTGCCATGTCGTGCCGTGCCCTTTTTTTCGTGTCGTGCCGTGCCGAGCCTTTTTAAATCGTGCCGTGTTGTGCCATTGATTTTTGTATACACATCACCAACCGATTTTCGTCTAAAAAAAAATCTTCCCAAAAAGCACACATTTCTGTGCCTCTAGTGTTCTTAAGTTTGTAGTATTCAATCCTAATTTGAGGCCTACTAGCAAAAAGAACTATAAAAGAACTATCTTTTTTACTTAAAACTTTATTGAGACTTGTAAATTTCAATTCAAATGGGAAAAAAAAAACAGTTCACCTGGAATACTACTTCCACTGACAGGCTGCAACCTTCTCAGCTTTGAGCCTCAGTTTTATCAACTGCTTCTTCCTCTCATGTGTCACCTGAGATTTTTCCTTCCTCTTCTTCATTTGCAGAAAGAAGAAAACACCAGCAGCAAGAGAAAACAAGAAAAACTAGCAGCAGCAACAGCGCCGGAAAAGAGCTGGCTGGAAGTTCTCAATATTCTTCACATAAGAGCAATAAAAGAGCTTCAAGTTATGGAGTGTCTCCAAAGTGAATACTGACATTATCAGAATAAAACATTTCCATATAAAGATTAACTTCCACTATTTAAGACAGAAGTTGAACTGTTGGAAAAGTCATTCAGGGGTTGATCCAAAGCCTCAAGAACTTTCAGAACATTTATACATATATACAAAATGGCATCCGCTACAAAAAGGCATGGGACAGAGACGTTATCTGGATTCCACCATAAGAAAATCTTGAGAATTGGGAAAACTAAGCAAGGATATATAAATTATCAAGGTATAAGTTGCAGAAAATGAGTCAAGCTACAAGATGAAGGCGATGAAACAAACACATGATGAGGTGTGAGAACCTAATAGCTTTATTTATTGATCCTATGCGATTTTCTGTATAACATGCACCTTTTTTTATTAATAATTTGCTATGAAATTCCAAAGCTTGTGTCTAGTCATATCATAACAGAAGACAGAACAGGACAAGTACATTGCAATGATGAACCAATTACAGAACAAGTGATCAACCAGAATTCAGATCAAATAGGAGTTTCCTACCAGAAGGACTGGAGGAAAAAGCATTTAACCATTGCATTTCAAAAGTGAAAACAAACTAAACAAATTGCAATTCCAAACATTATAATTCAACTTCAGTACTTTACCAATTTAAAGCAGTATAATTTCAACTACAACAAGGTCTAGCTACAAAACCCATATCAATTTCCATCAGTTGAGAGAAGTAACAAACCCATTTTCCGTTAACAAGGTGTCTTCTTTCCATCCAATGCGCTATGCATTCCCTTTCGGCAGATCCAAGCACCAATCAATATAGTAAGGAAAAGAGCCTTAAAAAGGCTCCAAACTCCTAATCCTGAATTTCTAGAATTTTTACTTTTTTAATTGGTCAAAAGGAGAAGATTTCTGGTGGGAGGGGAACGTGGGGGTTGAGAAAGAGAGAGAGAGAGAGAGAGAGAGAGAGAGAGAGAGAGAGATTGATTTTCTGGTGGGAGGGGATCGTGGGGGATTTTGAGTATGTGTGAGGGAGAGAGTGTGCGTGTGGCAACGTGGGAGTTGGCTGCCTCGGTGGGGAGTTGGCTAAGAGTGGGGAAATGAGTGCAATTCTCTCTCCCCAATTCGATTAATGGGTTTTCCCAATCTCTCTCTGATACTCTTCTCTTTCTCTCAATGGCCATTGGCCAAAATAATGGCTAAGCTAAAAGTAAGTACTCCAATTTGAAGCCCTTTTTCGATGCTTAAAGTGTTGTTCTAAAAAAAATTTGCCTCAACCCAAAAAATAAAATAGGTATGCTTCTTAGTTCTTACCTAATTTTTGAATTTTCCTCGGTCTATTTAGTATAGTAATCTGTTTCAACTCCAACCTAAAAAACAGTGTGTAACCCTGGCTGTTGGTTTTTTAAGTCCCAAATGGTTGAATGTTCAAAATTAGTACCCATTTCTAAAAAAAACCATTTCGTAACCCTAACACACATAAACAGAGTGTAACCTCGTACTACAATTTTTCGATTTCTCCTGTATGATTAGTCTTAGAAAAAAAAAAAAAGACCAAAACCTAACACAGACATTACTAAACATACAAAATACAAATTGTACTTAAAAATTATTACCCACCTCTAAAACAGTTTACTGTCAACAAGCAATAGCCTCGGTTGCAATTGGCAGTAGCAAGAAGGAATTAACATGTGGTCAACAAACAGGAAAACGAAAATAGTAGCAGGAATTAACATGTTTTCACATCAAAACCCCAAGTACTTGCAGGAAAACGGGACAAAGCCGACGATCATGAATAAAAACGGGCCAAGGTTGTAAATACTCACCGTTTGAGAGTTGTGTGTCACCGGAAACGGAGAGAGACAGTTGTAGATCTAGGGTTTGAGTCGTTTGAGTTGCTGAACAGCAGCAGCAACGGAACGGAAATAGCAGTCGTTGAACGATCACCGACTCACCGCCGGAAATGGAAACGGAAACGGCAAAGGCAGTCACCACCGGTCAGTGGTCACCGACTACGGCTTCACTGTTTGAGAGTTAAGAGGGAGAGATAAAGACGTTGAGAGAGAGAGAGAAAGACGTTGAGAGAGAGAGAGAGAGAGAGAGAGAGAGAGAGACGGTGAGAGTAAGAGAGAGATACGTTGAGAGAGTCAGACAAGAGTGAGAGAACAGAGAGACCGAGAGAAAGAGGGCTGCTAGGTTTGTTCTCCGGCCTCATCTCTTTCTATTTATACTGTTGCCGTGCCTGATCGTGTGCGACAGTCGCACGATAATGCATATACACTCAATAAAGAAATTTTCTCGTAGAGTCCTAAAATGCATCACTTGAGGGCCGCCCGAGCTGTTTTTTGGAAATCGGAACCGTCTACCTTTTATGTGGGAGTGATTATATCATTCTTACAAAAAATAAAGTAAATTAGTTATCGTTATATACTTGAGCGCACATAACAAAAAATTTCCTATTAATGAATCTATATCCCGATGAAAGGGCTTCCATAACCCGATAGACCCGAAATTTTGTGAAAGTTATTAAAACACCAAGAATAACAAAATGAACGGTATGAATTGTCATACTTGTGTCACAATCGTGTGGCTAGTGTACATTGGACTATAGCAGAATACATTGGTTTAGAACCATATAAGTTGGATGTATAGATTTGAAAGGTAGCTGCAGACTCATTTTTTCAAATATTCGATCTAAACCGTTACGATTTAAGATCTTATAAAATTTATCATTCTCCCCTAAATAGGTGATAATTGGATGTCGAAAACCACGTGATCAGAACACATTCGGTACTTCTAAACGCATTTAAGCCCTATAACGCACCACTTGAGGGCTGCCCGAGTTGTTTTTTGAAAATCGAAACCGTCTACCTTTTACGTGGGAGTGATTATATCATTGGTGCAAAAAATGAAGTAAATTGGTTATCGATATATACTTGATCGCACATATCAAAAAAATTCTATTAATAAATCTACGTCTCGATGAAAGGGCTTTCAAAACCCGATAGACCCAGAAATTTGCAAGAGTAATTAAAACACCAAGAACAATAAAATGAATGGTATGGATCGTCATACTTGTGTCCCAATCGTGTAGCTAGCGTACAAGATGCCCGTTTTTATAGAATAGAATTATATAATATATATTTTCTTTGTTCTAATTATAAACACAAAAATATTGTTAGCCTTGATGGTTTGTGTGTCAACTGAAGACTTGGGTTCGAACGACAGAGAGATTATTTTTTTTAAAACCATTTTTTTTAAATTAGTTTTTTTTCTTATTTATTTTCTATGTATTTTTTAAAAATATTTATGCGATAAAACGTAATGTATATTAGTATATGTGTAGTAATTGGTATATTATCAATTATCATGTTTGAATTTTGGTTCAAAATTTCTTAATGATATAAAATATTTTAAAAGTTTATTTTACTTAAGTAAAAGGAAAAGATTAACAAATTATTGGATTATCAAATTCTTTACATTTAAGAATTTTTGTGCCAATAAAGGGGCTTCCTTGGTCTGATCGAGCCAAAATTTACGAGAATCTTATGATTAAGAAGGGAAAAAAATGAGCGGTAGCGATCGGAAAGGTTGCATCGTAATCAATGTCGTCGGAATCAATATTTCCTTTCTTTTAAATTTTTAAAAAGGGGTAAAATTTGATATTCCATGACTAAAATCTATTAGTTGGGTAATGTATTTGATTTTTTAATTTGGATTAAATGATATTACCCAACTAAAATATATTTGGTCGGAAAACGTAATTTCGTTTTCTATTATATTAAATTCGGAAAAATAATATTTCCCGACTAAATATTAATTTAGTCGGCAAAAATAAATTACCGACAAAAAATATAGTTTAGTCGGAATTAATTTTTTATTTTATTAAATTCGGGAAAATGTTATTTCCCGACTAAATTAAGATTTAGTCGGCAAACAAACAAATTACCGACAAAATATAGTTTAGTCGGAATTAATTTTTTATTTTATTAAATTCGGAAAAATGTTATTTCCCGACTAAATATTAATTTAGTCCGCAAACAAACAAATTACCGACAAAATATAGTTTAGTCGGAATTAATTTTATATTTTATTTAAATTGAAAAAATGTTATTCCCCGACTAAATGTATATTTAGTAGACAAAAAAATAATTTACCGACAAAATATAGTTTAGTCGGCATTAATTTTCTATTTTATTAAATTCGGAAAAATGTTATTTTACGACTAAATGTAGATTTAGTCGGCAAAAAAAACAAATTACCGATTAAATTTAGTTTAGTCGGAATTATTTCTATCAATTACCGACTAAAAATATTTTTTGGCCGACTAAAGTGATTTAGTCGGCAATTGTGTTAAAGTTTTCCGACTAAAAATAGTTTAGTCGGTAATTGGCTTATATTTTCCGACTAAATAATTTTTAGTCGGGAAATTTAGTCGGGAATTGTGTATTTTGTTGTAGTGTTGTTTGAGACACGATATCCTGAAGTTGCCATATAAAACGGTTTCCTGCGTTTTCAGTACCTTCGTACTGTAATTTAGTCATTGGATAATGTAATATTCTAGTAATTCACGGGTAATTAATGAGAATTTGTTTGTATGCTTTGCTGGTCAACTGAAGATTGCGTACGTAACGCTCAAGGAATGAGAAAAGGTTCATAAACAGAGAATGTCGCAACAGTAAATGCCGAACATGGTATTCGGTCGGAAAATTACTCAGTGCCCTTTGATACCGCGTGAGCATCAACACCTGGTCTTAGTACCGTTACATGATGTCTCAATATTCTACAATATCACACGAGAGAGTGGATCACCTTCTTCTTCTTTTTCCCCGACAAAAGTGGGTCACTTGAACCCAGTGAAATTAATCTTGGAAAACTCTTTGTTTGGTTTGATCGCCCATGCCACTAGTGTCGGCCCTAAGCAAGGCGATCGCATTGAACCCCCAAAATTTCGCTGAAATGCAGGGGCCAAAAATTATGAAGTATTCAATACTTCTTGCTCTATAAAATTACAATATTTATTCGAAATGAGCACGTCAAATTAATAAAAATTGATTATACAACAATGATTAGTACTTTTGCCGCAAATAATTTTTCTTTTTCCAAGTTGAACCTTTTTTTTTATTTTGTTGTAGAATGCATAAAGGACCCCATTTTCTTAATTCGCGTTAGCCCCCAAAATCTCAAGTCTGACACCATGGGCAAAAGCACTAAGAGACAAATAGAGTCTAGTGACCTCACTCACTTTGATTTTCCACAAGAACATTTGATAACTTGCAACCAAATTTTGCTACTTTGACTCCACAAAAAATTTCAAAATTGTCCTAATTTGTTTTAAATGCATAAAAACTCAAAGTGTTTTCTTTTTTTTCGAGAGGTGATAGTACTAGAAATGAGACTATCATGCATTATTTTACAAATATAACAAACCTTTTAGGGGCAATTATGAGGCAAAAATAAATGAACCTCTTAATTTAGTTATTTTTGAACTTGTGCGTAGAAAAAATGTATTGCATATAAATCTAATTTTTGATCCCACTAACCAAAATTTCTGACTCCACCTCTACAACACTATCGCCCATTACCTAAAGGATTTCTCTCATGAACACACTTGATAAATAATGTGACTGTCAAAACAAAAGTGTCATAGTGACCAAGGATGGGATCAATGGAGTCTAATGGCAGCAGCCGTCAGGACAAGAATTTTAGAAAATGCAATTATTATATGTCAAAAAAAAAATTTATCCCCAACTTATATAGTCCTGCCACTATTAGATTTTTTTTCCCTATTTTTTATTATATACTAGTCATAAATTTTCTATTTTTTTTTCAAGAAAGAAGACCTAAAAAAGTATTCTAAAACTAAATTCAATGGGCCAAAGTGAAATAATATAAATGATGATGTGTAATTAAGAAAAAAAAAACTCCACATTAATTCTAACCCTAAAATAACTTAACTTAAAAAATTAAAGGAATTTAATTATAATGTCCTCCCCAAATTTATAATGTCACTCCCAAAATGGAGTGCGGTTATCAATTTGGAAACACTACAACATGGAAGGCCTATTGTGAGGAAATATGGCGAGGAAATTAGATTTCGTCGCTAAAAGTACACAATCTGCGAGAAAATTATTATTTCCTCACCAAATGTAACCCTTTTGCGAGGAAATCTGTTTTCCTTGCTAACTGTAACCTTTTGGCAATAAACTATTTTGTCACCTTTTTTAGGACTCATTAAATTTTTTATATGTAAGTCATTATTAATTATGTTCATGTATCTTTAATATCACGATGGTAAGGGATAATCAACTACATAGTTCAATATCATTAGCAAATTTATTAAAATAAAAAAGTGATAAATGGAAAAAAATAGTTTCCCCGCCAATCGCATTGAATTGATGAAATAAAAAATACGTTTCTCACGAATTATATGAATTCACTTTTCCCCAACTAAAATTAATTGTTAACAATGTCAGTGTGTTCAAATTGTACTAAAATTTATTGTTTGAATACAAAAATTTTTAAGGACATGCTAAAAAAAAGTTCATCCCATAGTTATTGTTAACCAACCAGTGCAAATGATCAGTTGATCAAGAAAAGAGGTCCTCTCGCAAGCAACACACTGTGCTTGCTGTTTAACTAAATCCGAGTACAAGGCTATTGCGGATGTGGCTGCCGAATTAACTTGGGTTCTGTCACTCCTCTTCGAACTTAGTCTTTATATCTCTGTCACTCCATTACTGTGGTATGATAATATTGGTGCAACATATCTTACAGCCAATCCCGTCTTCCATGTCCGCACAAAGCATGTTGAAATTGGTGGTGGAGATTTAGTTCTGAGAAACAAGCTCTTTGGGTTAAGCTGTTATCCAAAAAATACAATCTAGGAGATTTTCAATGGTGGCCTGCTCTTCCCCTCTCTTCTTCCAGAGCTTCTGTGATTTGGATTGATATATGTTCTGCGTGTTCTGATAATTCTCCCATTGGCAAAATAATACAAGATGGTCTCAAACTTTCTGTCCAATCAGGCAATGCTACTAACTTCTGGAATGACATTTGGTTGGAGGATAGAAGTTTAAAAACTCTTTATCCTAGACTTTTTCTTATTTCAGTGCAACAAGAGGCTACGGTAAATGAAATCTCCCCAACATCATCATCTGCTGATTGGAACCTTCTTTTTCGAAGAAGACTTCGCCCTTGGGAGGATAGTGTTTTGACCTCTATTCAAGATAAGTTGAGAAATTTCACCTTAGTTCCTTTGAGGGATGATCATCCTCGATGGACATTGAGTTCCAATGGATGCTTCTCTGTAAAATCAGCTTATTCCAATTGGGAGATAAGAACCCTTCAATGTAACATCAACCTCAACTCCATTTGGAAAAATCTCGGTCCAGCAAGAATTGATGCTTTTGTTTGGCTGGCTGCTCAAGAAAAAATTGTTACCAGATCCGTACTAGTCAGGAGAAATATCATCCCTCCAAATCTTGGCAACTGCCCTATATGCTCTGCTTCTTTAGAGACACCTTCTCACTTGCTTATCCTTTGCAACTTCGCTTGGAATATTTGGTGCGATATCTTTAAATGGTGGAATATTTCTTGGATTTGTCCTTCATCAATCACTGGTCTGATCGATTTTTGGTTCTCCAATTCTTTTCATAACTTGGAGGAAATTTGTTGGAACACCACTCTCTATGCCGGTCTTTGGTCTATTTGGAAATCAAGAAATGACCTTGTCTTCAACAATTCAATTCCTACCGTTGAGGAAGTGGTTGACCTTATCAAACTAAGAGTGGCTTTTTGGGTTAAAAGGAGATGCAATCTTTCAATCTATTCTATTGAAGACTTCAGAAGCCATTTGGATGGCATTAGAAAGCATAAAATCTAAGTCCTTTTGTAATTCTCTTTTTTTTTTTTTCCCAACTCTTGGTTGGCCTTTACATTACTTCTTCTCTTTTGGGATTGTTGGCTAGCATATGATTGGATTGGTTTTTCCTTTCAATGATGCTTGCCCTATCCTTCTCGATGTACCCATTATCGAGTTTCTAATATAATTTCTTTGCTTATCAAAAAAAAATTGATTATCATTTTGTGTTGACAAAGTCGCTCGGGGTGATTTAACTGTCCAATATATTAGCACCAATGATCAAATTGCCAATATTTTTACAAAAGGACTTGCGTCTTCCCGCATTCAGACTCTATGTTTCAATCTGAAGGTCATGCCTCGACCATCAGCTTGCGGGGGATGACAACCAATCAGTGCAAATCAGTTGATCAAGAAAAGAAGCCCTAATAATGTTAGCCATTTTAGTGGTTATATTTTATCATTTGCAATATTTTTTGTAAACCTCATCACTTGTAACCGTATTTGGATATAAATATCCAAGGAATAGAACACTTTAGGTAACAGAGTGCATTCTTCAATTCTATCGTATTGTTGTTGTAAACCCAAAAAAAGGACTGGACATAGGGATTATAAATTTGTGGATGAATGATATGCTTTTTGTAGGGGGATGAAAACAATTGGTGCTCTGGACAACACCAAACTGCAACGGCTTTTCGTGCCTCTACACCGGAACCCTAGTTCTTCGTCGGAACCCTAACCTGCAAAACAGACAAGGGATGAGTGCACCTTTGCCTCTCGTGGCAAAGGCCCTCCGATGCCTAAGTTAGTATCACGAACTAGCAATGAACCCTAATTATCAGTAGGAGAACAATAAGAGATCACCAAATATTGCGTACCTTTTACCTCCAGGTTTACCTCGTATTTATAGTTTCACGGGTGCTTGCTGCCCAAGCACCCCTGTTGTCTTAGGATTCCTAACTCGTATAGAAAACCTGGTATCTCATGGATTCTCGTTCCCTTATCAGTATAATAGCTTAATCCTTTCGGGACTCTCAGTCCTTTTGGGACTCCTTCCCCTAATTATTCGAATACCCCATTCACGTTGGGTGTCTTGCCACTACAAGAAATCAGTCTTTTTGCGAGGAAATATTTAGCGAGGTTGTCTATTTCCTTGCAAAAGGAAGAGTTTTGGCGAGCAAAATATTGTTTCCTCACTAATGATGTTTTTTTGCGTGGAAGGCATATTTTCCTCGCTATTTATTTGTCGCTAAAGATTATTTGCGACGAAGTGTCAAAATTCCTTGCTAATTGTTGTCGCCAAAAACGTGGCGGGAATTTTTTATATTGGCGGGAAGAATGAATTTGCGAGGAAATATAGTATTTTGTCGCCAAAAGCCTATAGTGATTTTTTGTGGCAAACTTATTGGTACGCTAAAGTTGAAAACCTTTTGCGAGGAATTAGTTTTCTCGCAAAAACATTGGTTATTTGCGAGGAAATAAAGAATTCGTTGCCAAAGACTATGGTTCCTTTTTGCGGGGAATTGTGTTCCTCGCAAAAACCCAATTTTTTTGCGAGAAAATAATAAATTTGTTGCTATAAGTCTAAACTTCATTTTTGTGGCTATGTTAGTCCATGCAACAGTTAAAAGCATAGTTTGCGAGGAATCGGTGTTGTTGCAAAAAGAAATTAATACGTCCAAAGAAATTAAAGTCTTATAGTGCACCGCATGAGGCTTTCTTTTACGATCAAAATCGTCTATTTTTTACGTAATATGGACTAAATCAATTGTACCAAGAATGAAGTTGATCACGTATCGTTAGACACTTGATCAAACTTAAAATTTTCATTTTATAAACGATGAAGGGGTTTTTCTAAACCAATTGAGCCAAAATTCCCCGTGAATGATTTAATTGACAAACTCAAGGAAATCAATGGTATCGATCATCATGATTGTATTATAGTTATGTACGTGGCTACTGTGCATTCACCTACAGCACACGACTTAATTTACAATCAAGTAAGTTAAACGTATAGATTCTAAAAGTCATTGTTGAGTTTAAAATTATAATGGACGATATAAACCGTTAGAATTTCATATTCGACCAATTCAATTAGTGTCACCCAAATAGAAGATCGATCATCTGATATCAACAACTACTTGATCGGAAGACATTCAATTCGTCCGGAGGTATTAAAGTCTCATAATACACCACCCGAACACCACTCGAGGTATTTATTCGTGATCAAAACCGTCTATCATTTGTACCTTGTTCTACTGATCATTCCTACCGAAAATAAGATTAACGGACACACATAACCACCATATTAGAATAGGTCATTCCTGCCAAAAAAATGATTAGACTCATCTAATTTTTTTTTTATTGTATAAAAGTATTTCGATGAGGTAGTTGCGGATGTCCGATCAATTTGAACTTTTGCGTGGAGATTCAATTTGACGATTCCTGCAAGATGAATGGTTTGGATAGTTGAGTAGAGATCTGGATCACTACAAGAAAATGTGGTCTGATTATGCACGCCAATCATTCCATAAACACCCGCGAAATTTCATCCCTCCTAAAACGACGTCGTCTATGGTTTACCCAAAATCATACAGTATTTCAATTCCCTCCTCTTTTTTCACTTTCTTTTGAACTACCCTCCCAAATTTTCCTTGCCCCCAAACGAAAACCCCTTAACAGCCCCTTTGGATGGAGGGGTGAAAAACGAGAAGAAATGGGAGTCTTCTCCATTAATGGTGAGAAAGGAGAAGAGAGGGGAGTGATTTCTCACTGTGCAACCCAAACAACCTTGAGAAATCAAACCCTCTCCGGCGAGAAACTCTCTCCGGCGAAAACTCCGGCGACCAATATCTGTAGACTCCGGTGACGAAGTTTTCTCCGGTGACGATCTCCCAACACCCGCGATGAGCTAGCAACTCCGGCGACGAGCGAGCAACTCCGGCGTAGCCCGCATGTGCGCCTTCCATTCCTTAATTTCTCACGGAATTGCGCCACATCCGGCGCGATTCAGAAATGGGGTCCTGTGAGAAAACCGTTTCTCTCCTTCCCCACCCCTTTGTCGCCTGATGGCTCTCCCAAACGTGGAAGAGAGTCGGATTCCTCACCCTCTCCTTTCTTCTCGCACGAAATCACTCGTTCCAAATGAGCTGTAAGAGTTCATACGAAAAGCCCCAAATCCTAATTTCTTTCTAATCGTCGTCGATCTCTCACCGGCATCTTCACTGGTTGTCGATCTCTCACCATCCATTGCAGGTACACACAATCTCTCTCTCTCTCTCTCTCTGTTTGGTCGTAACGCGATTTGGAGCACACACATGCACAGAGTATGGTTTATCTCAAGTCCTGGGTTCGATCTCTCTGAACCTGAAGCACTTCTGTTGCAGCCGTTTGCTAGAGTTGTTTGACAGCATGAAGTACGGAGTTTTTGAGCGAAAATCTAGAAGTACTGAATGTCGATCCATCCATGGTTTATACAAGTCCTCGAAGCCAGTGTGTGTCAGTAGACTAAACAGGTAGAATATCTAAAGCAAAACCCCAAATTGGTTGATAAGAGGATAATCTGGTTAGTATTGACAATTTCTCTTGCGTGGGCTAAATTACTGCTTTCTCTCTCTCTCTCTGCATTCGTTTTTTTGAACACATTCCAGATGTTTGATTAAATGCTACTTTTGCTACTTAGTATATCATATCTGAAGCTCAACAGAAAAATATGGAGAATTCTTGATTGGATTCCTAGATTCTGGTAATTGGTTGTTTGCAGTTCTGATTTTAGAATGTGCCAAGGAATGCTTACCTATTTCCAATCTCTATAGAACAACGTGCATTTGGAATGTAATATTTCGGGAATCAATTATAATACATCTAATACAGAATTATATATTTTTGGAAGTGCTTAGTTGTAGTAAACTCACACTTGCAAACCAATGTGGAAACTAAAAGATCTTAATGTACTCCCTCCGTCCCTTTTTAATTGTCTAGCTTAGTAATTCTAACTTATTAAAAAGACATTATCATTATAACTTTCACATCAACTTTTTCCTCCACTTTCCCTACTTACCCATCATCATTACGCTTTTACTCACTAACTTTTCAAAAAGGAATCTACTTTTAGGGACAAAATAGACAATACACCAACTTTTACCCACTAACTTTACAAAATGGACACTTATTAAGGGACAGCCTAAAATGGAATACTGGACTATAAAAAAGGGACGGAGGGAGTATTAATTAGCCTCACAGTTTGTTGAGCTTGGATGTGTGTCCTTACTATAAGTTTTTCAGCATTTCTAAACAAGTACTTCAATTGCCTGCTAAGTGTTTGATAAAATGTGCCAACTACAATAGCCTTATGGTTTCGTTCATTTTTTTGTGTAATTATTTTCCAGAATCTTCGGCAGAATCGGTCCCTCACTTTAAGCCAATTTCTACCAAAATCTTATGAACCCGAGGTACATAAAAACCATTCTTTTTTAACTGCGAGTCCAATGTTACAGCTGTGAACCCTTCTTTTATAATGGGAAGACAGCTTTGCATTGCTGGGATCCTATAGCTATAATCCTTCCTTTTGCTTTGTTACTTTCATTCCGTTCAAGTGATTCTGCCCACTTCACGATGATCATGATGTGATGCTTTTGTTTGCACCTAATTCTACACCCTAATTTAGTTGGAGAAACTAGCCCTTTTCCGGTGTTACTATTCTTTCTACTGAAGCTTGAAGTGATATGAAATTGTTAATAAGTGATCGTGACTGAAGCTTGAAGTGATATGAAATAGTTAATAAGTGATTGCGTGTATGTATACTATTGCGTATCCTACTCCTCTTAAAGAAGAAAGACTTTGGTTGATTTCATCGCTAGGCATTTTTGGCCTGATTTGAACAATTATGTCCATCAATTGTATGGATATTGTGTTTGTTTGGTTGGGTAGAAGGGTCATTTTACTTTTTCCATGTAGTGGGTTACGTGTTGTCTTCGTGAGGGGGTCAATTGGGTACGTGTCGTGATCGTGAGGGATGAAGGCAATGGGAGGAGATTTCTGATTTGGGGGGAGGGGGGGGGGGGGGTGTGGGTTGTTTATGGCAGATGAGAGAAACTTTGCTTAAACTCTTCTCTGTTCTCAGCTGGAACTGCTTCTTCTTGGATCTTTCCTGTTCTGTTTGTCCTGTTTCATCGGCTATTATTTTGGGTCTTTGAGGTCATTTGTTAATGTTGTGCCTCCCGTCGTGGCCATCATTGGGCAACCCGATTCTCGCCTAATGGCTTGGTGCAGCATCTACAACAGTTGGGTTTGCTGGGTTTTTGGGTAACACTGCCGTTTGGGGAGACTCTAATCGCTGTTCATTTTTTGAAGGCCTTTTTGGGTACCAAATTTGCAATTTTACCATTAATGAAGCTTTAATTCAAAATTATGCTTCAAGTTGAGTTCACCCATTGGAGTACCTCAGTTTTTACACAAATTTGGGTTATAAACTTATAATTAAGCAAGGGCTGGAGATGGACTTTTTATTCATCAGGTTGTAAGAGTTTCTAACTCATCCACACATTGCAGTGGCCTACATTACTAAACGTAGAGGAGCCAGAAGAAGTGATCAGGCTTTCCTCCGAGAGCAATTGCATTACTCTACATAACAAAGTAGTTTTCCTAGACAAGACCACACAGGCTCAATTAGCACAAGTTTTTTTAAAGGATGCCTCACTAATAAATTTCACCCTGGAGTTTCCTTTACGTTGATAGAGACTGCTGTCATTTGACAGGTTCTTGAATATCTGTTACAAGAGACTTCAAGGGATGGATTTTGCTTCTTCGTTACTTCGACACCAATTAGCCAATTAGATGTTGACATTGCTCTCTTGGTTGGTAGTTCGGGACTTGTGCTGGTGCAGTCTTCAGGGTTTGCTCTAATTCCTGATGGACCTGACGGCTTCAATTCTAATGCTTCATTAGTGGCAGTTGCCATCCAACAATAACTTAATGTTACGGACATTGATCAAGAGATTCCGATAATGTGTTATCTTGTTAACGCCATCATTAAAGAGTTATCTGAAGAAGGTAGCTTTCTCCCTAATGCCTACCTTGAGAAATTCATTCAAGAACCTAAAGACACATGTAGGAGAATAGATACTTGACATGTCATTATTCCCATCTAATTCGTCCTAGTGTTATTGGTCAGATGTTAAGCTTCACACAAGCCTTTGCAACTCTTTATGGTTGTGGATTCTGAAAGATATGTTTTTAGGAGTTTATTTCAACAAGCACAATCGTAAAGGCAGTTTAATGATCAATTCATACAGTAGTCATTCTGACGTGTGAACGAAAGTGGATTTTCAATGCAATAATTCTTGATGAACATAATGTTGAAGTCTCGTATGATTAGTCAATGTTAGTGAATCGTTATTGGTGGCAATTGCATCCTCCCCAAGGTTTTTGGAAAGTTGCATCATCCAAAATTCATTCTCCTTAATATTTCAAATATATAAGAAATATTTATTGCTCTTGTCCAATTAATATTAATATGATTATTCATAACATCAGATAATCTTGTAACTGCTTGTCTGCCATCAACAATTCAAGATGATCCCCCATTGATCAAATCTGGATATTGGTGTATTCCACTGAATCACTGATGAATTATGTTCAAGTATAGTTGAAATGCTTGTGTTTATGTGCTACTTTTATTGCATATATGTTATGTTAATATTTCCATAATTTCTTTCTATAATGCAGGAATTTGAAACTAGGAATTTGCAAAGTATAATAGTTCGAATGGCCAGTCAAACTTGGTTAATATCTGTCGATATGGACATCTCAATGTTGGCATGTTGAACAACTTCCTCCATTCTCTCCAGCTTCAACTATATGACTACGTAGTCATATATTCAACAGGCATGACGGACGTGCCTTGCATGTCGCGATGTACCTAGTTGATGTAAGTAAAGTGCCTGCAAGCTGGTTTAGTTCGTGTTCTTACTAATCTTTTTGTTTTCTATACTTGTGGCGTATTAATTGATATTGTAGTCTTACTGTCTTTTGTGGGTTTTTTCATTGTTCTTTTAATAATCTATGCAATTGACAGTCATTGTTGATTAGTTTCCATACAAAAAAAAATAAAAAAATCAATAGATACAAACTTCAGAATCTATGGTGTTTTGGCTCTCATAATTGTTTAGAACATGTTGCGTCGTGCCTATAGGCACAAATAATTGACTAGATAGAAGGCAGAGAAGGATAATTCATTTGCGGGGGAGGCCAAAGGCTGTAATCCAGTTAAGGGGCTAAAAGGGAAAACTCGGCCTTAGTTTCTTTCCGGAGAAGTCGGGTTCATTGGTAGAGGTGGTTAATAATAGAGAAGGGTAGTCATTTAGGTTGAGTTCAGAATATGTTGCGCCTTGCCGGGCATGCACTAGTATGGTATAATTGCTGAAAGTGTGAATGTTAGTTAGCATTTTTATGGGTTGAGCAAAACTGCACATTTTATGGCTTTAGCTCATCCTTGTTAGTGATTAAGAGATTGGTTTTAGAGCAACTCATTATAGTTAGTGTTATCTGTTTAAGGACTCTATTGTTGCTTCATTTCTTGTGGTTAAGTCACAATCTATGCGTTAAGCTACTAGGGATATTCATGTTTAGTAGTGATGACATATTGCAATCAATTATTACTCATGACTATAATTTGTAAAGCTTTTTATTGTGTTACATGCAGATTGCTCAACAATTTATGATGATCATTTAGTGGATAAAGATACAATGTAGTAGGAGATATGAGATGAATGATGTTTTCGAGGGACAAAGTTGCCTTTTCTTATGTTTTGGTACTACTAGATGGAAGAAGGATGTCTTTAGTTTTTGGTATATGGCAGTACACATTATATATAGTCCTTGGATTGTGGTTCTTGCCTTTGATGCTTGATGTTATGTTTGACTTATGTTAACTGGTTTAAGTTAATGTTATTCTATTGCCTTTGAGTTTGATGAATTATGTCTTTGAAATCATGACAGGAAGCAAAAGAAAACATCTAGCAACTAGTATTTTTGTGATGATTTAGTTTGTAGCAAAAAAAAAACTATTTTTGCCAAAAAATTCCTTGCCATAAGAAATTCTTTTTTTGCGAGGGGCAAGTTTCCTAGCAAAAAGGATTCACTTGTTTGTCTAAAGAAATCGTTTTTGGCGAGGTATTTTTTCCTTGCAAAATGAAATCACCTTTTGCGACAAAAATATTCCTTGTAAAAAGCAAGAACTATTTTGGCAAAAGGAATAGTCTTTTGCGAGGAATCTATTCCTCGCCAAAAGATTTATTGTTTTAGCGAGGAAACATTTTGTCGCCAATGAGATAGTTTTTGCAAGGAATGGGCCCACTTTTGGCGACTAATTTGTTTAATATTAGTGTTCAATTAATTTCCTCGCTAAACGGTGTACTCAATTGTGACAAAGCCAATTTCTCGAAAAATGTATATTTTTTGCGAGGGAAAAAAAATCCCTCGCAAAAGAGAATCGGAGACTATATTTTTGCGAGGAACTGACGACGAATGAAATTTCCTCGCAAAAGGCTTTTGGCGAGGAACAATTCGGATTTTGCGAGGAATTATGATCCTCGCAAAAAGCCTGATTTCTTGTAGTGTGCCTTGATCCCATATACTCGAAATATTACTATTTTGGAGCCTTCTGGAGCATTCTTGCCGTGTCATGATTTAGGGCAACTTCTTCCTCTGTTCGGCTACCTCGTTGCTGAACAGTCTACATGGACCAATGACCTTTCGTGCCACTGGTCCTCATCGTTATATTTGGACAAATGACTTCACATGTCTTTTGTCCTTTTCAGCCGAACAGACTGCCTGGAACGATGACTTCTCATGTCACTGGTCCATATAGCCGTTCACCGCACTGCTCGGCAATAAGCCTTGTCTCGCTTACCACATGTTTGATTACTAATTGCACCTGTTCGGGAATACCTCCCTACACTTTTCAAAAAAAGAATGCATGGAATATATGGATTACTTTTCCGTAGAGATAACTGATTATTAATTCATACCAAAAAAAAATTAATGAAAAGCTAAACAAAAGATAAAGTACTTAATAATTGCGAAATGTATTTTCAAAATATCACTAATCTATTTTCAAAATATGTAAGGTTAACCCCATTTAAAAAGAAACATAACAAATTATTACTATTGCAATATTGTAGTTGAGTTAAAATTGTTATGGACGCATATACACAATAAGAACAAATTAACCCACCAAAAAAAATATCGTATTTTCAGAAATTTAAAGTGCTCAAACTGATTTAGGCACTACAAATGGTTACTAAACTTAGAGAGAATTAAAACGAAGTATAAAATAAACAAATTTAGAAAGGTATAAAGATTTATTAAAGATATATAACAAAACATTAAATTATAAAAAAATTCAATAAAAGTGAATAATGTTAATGATTTAAAAAACAAGTTTAAAGAAACACTACGAATGAACTAAAATTAGAGAGAAAGGTTTAAAGAAACAAATTTAGAGAGGTGAAAGGATGTACAAAAGGTTTATATATAAAAAAGGCAAAGGTTTGAACCGGAAAGGAAGTTGGTGTGATGGATGGAGTGAGTGCCTTCATATAGGAGGCCAAGGTTTGAATTTGCGTGGAAGCAAATGAGCTGGAGAACTATATTTTTTTAGTTTCAAGAGTTTTAGCGAGGAAAAATTTCCTCGCCTAAACTATAATTGGCGAGGAAAAAATTAGTCTAGCAAGGAAAAATTTCCTCGCCTATTTTGTAAACATTGCATTAGTCTAGCGAGGAAAAACTATAGCGAGGAAAAAATTCCCCGCTAATTGTGTTAGAATAAGCGAGGAAATTTTTTTTTCCTCACCAATTCTTTTTGCGACAAGCTTTTTGCGAGGAAATCAGCTGTTTTGGCGAGAAAATGAAATCCTCGCTACAAGCCTTTCGTGTTGTAGTGGAAATCCATATAGGGATCTGGTGAGTAACATTATAAATTTGGAGAGTGGCATTATCTTTGTGCATACCGATGCTCTAGACTATTAATAAAGGAAGTATGGTAATGTGAACATAAATTGAATTGGGTCTCTGGGTCTGCCCTCTCTGATGCCATTTGGCTTTAATTTGGGAGCATGGTTCCGCAGCAAAACACGTATAGGGGGTTACTATTGAAGTGGTATTCTGAGATCAGCCACTTTGTACATATTGCCAAAAGTGCCCAAAGTTAGGTCTATCTTCAATCCTCCTCCGCTCTTACTCCCAATGATTGAGGACTACATGAGCTATGCTATTGTTGTTGGAGTAGCATTATCGATACCCAAATTAATATTAGTCTTTTTTTTTTCATACTCTATGTGCAAATGAAAAACATCATTTACTATAGTTTTTATTATGTTATTTTAATTTTTTTGGAGCTGATGACTATTAATATTATAATGTATTTTTTTATTTTTTTAATATACATTTCGCCACTGCTAGGATAAAATTCTGGCTCCGTCCTTGATAGTGACTCACCTTTCCACTCTCATCCTTTAGGCCATCCACAGTGGTATAATCAAAAGCTAATTATTGTTAAAGTTAACAATATTTGTACAAAAAATGGCTCACAATGGTATAATCAAACTTAGCAACATCCTTAGAAATAATCAAATTTTTTGCTTTGGATAACCAAAACTAGCAACCTTTTTCAATAATCAAAATTTGTGATCCCCATACCACTCTTCTTTCCCGTTTCTATTTTAAGTTGCATTCTTATGAACTTAACTTAAATATGAAAAATTGTCTTTATTTGAATTTTTTTTGCATTTTTTAGTTTTGCGGCAAACTTTTATGAGTAATTAATTCGTCTTGACGAGATGAATCGGAATGTATATTTTTTTTTTATACTTTTACCCAAGTATTTTGAGAAATAATCACTATTTTTTTTTTACTTTTACCCAAATATTTTGAGAAATAATCACTTTTTAGAAAAAAATATGATTTTTTCGACTAAAAAGTGATTATTCCTTTTTTGTTCCTCCCCATATGGTTGAGTAAATGAACAACCTTGCAAAAAAAAAAAAAAAAAGGAAGAACCTTGCATTTTTTTCCAAATTCAAGAACACATTTGATTCTTTTTTGAAAGATTATGCAAGTGGTGGGTTTGTGATATAGGCTACAGGAATTGGAAGAAAAAAAAAAGTTTTGGTGTTGTTTTGATAGATAACACTAGGAAGAACACCATATATTCGATATATTTTTGCCCAAAAAAAAAACGTAAGAAGTGAATGGCGGGAAACAGAGGGAGAGAGAGAGATTGTATGAAATTATGGTGGACCCCTTATTTTAGTTATGGACTAAAAGTGATCATTGTGAACCTCAACATTGTTAAGCTTAGCAACCTCTTAAATGAATAATCAAAAGCTGATGTGTCAACTTTTGGTTATCCATTTTTGATTATACCACTGTGGATGACCTTATGTCTATTCAAAAAATCTTTGATATGCCGCGAAGGAAATCACTTTTACTAGTTTTCTATATGCGTCACTCTCGACTTCTCTTTTCCATTCTCATCTTCATCTTTTAAGCTTACGTTTATAGCAAAATAGGTTTGTAGATTTTTTTAAGCTTACGTTTCTCCACTCCTCTTTTCCACTCTCATCCTTTATTTCTCATTGAGATTTTTTAAGCGGTGCAAAAAAAAATTAAATTTTTTTTTTATTTTCATTATATTTGAACTTGAAATTACTTTCTTTTTGAAAAAGAAGGTTTAAAAAGAAAATGGAACGGCTCATCTTTTAAGCTTATGTTTATAGCAAAATAGGTTGTAGATTTTTTTTATTTTTTTTGAGAGATCAAATAGGCAGAGGTAGATGATGTCTTCTATAGCACGTAAGTTTTGATGAGGAGAGTTATTCTCTCCCTTTGGGTCCTTACGGCATATGATTGTTGGAGTTTGTTGTTGCCTCTTTGTGGGTTCACTCTTCTCCGGCTTGATGCATTATGCTTTGGGTTCTTTTAATCTTTGTAATTTGTTTTCAAAGGTTAATGAATTTTTTGCCTTTCAAAAAAAAGTTTTGATGAGGAGAGAAAGGATTCAAATTCCATGGGTTGAAGTGTTGAACCCAACGCCAGGTGAGTCCGGAGTTGCCGCTGATACCACACATTCACATATGATTTCCCGCTAGGTATATGGGTCCATCCATTTGGAAAAAACTGTAGGAGCTTTCATGAAAATGTGTGGTGTTAATTAAACGACTCTGGATTTGGAGCAGTACACATCACATGGCAATTAATGAGTAATTACTGACTTTGACCACTAACCATTTTATATGTTGTAGAATTGTATTCAAAATGTGAGAATCAAATACGGTAGCGTCATTCATTCGAGAAACCCCCTATGCAAGGGTTAATTCGTCAGCACGATGACTTCATACACCAATTGATGAATTTCTCTCTCTAGGGTCTTGGTACGTACATCTCCCATTTAAGAATGTGGAAATTTTCATTCAGCAACTCTTGAAACAGATCCAATGGCAATGGCCGGAGGAGTTCATTGTGATTTGTAACTTTCTAGTATTTTTTCACACTTTTTCAATTCCTCAATAACGTACTGCATGGGAAATGAAGGTGGTTGATTGTTTGAATTCAATTTAAACGTGTGACTCTTTAATTAATTAGTAAAATGTATTTGGATAAGGATCATGCAGATATCTTATTAAACAAATTAGTAACCAATGATAAAAAGATAACAGCTGGGGACCTGTGGTCTGAGATTTCTTTTCAGTATATTTAAAGACTAGTTGAAGAAGAAGAAATTTGAATGGAAAAGAAAAAACATAACTTAGGAAGGAATGTAGGAGATAGATAGAGAACAATGCCACAGTCAACAAGTTAGTAGGGTGGTAGGTCAGATGAGATAACTGGAATAGATACAATTCTTCAAGTAATTGTGGTTGAAATAGCTTGTTGTAATGATCCACGCCAGTTAAGCTTCTTACCCTTAGTCTAAATAGGCGGCTCAAAAAGTTAACCTCAGGTTATACGGTAACTTGTCGGAATTCCTTATATTTCACATCCATTTGCCATAGATTCCCGATGTGGGACATTTGGGGCTCTCACACTGGTGGTCTCAGATTCAAAACCTCTCATGTGCTATCAATTCTTTTGGGAATAGTCTATAAGGAACCTTGCCCTAACTTTAATCATGGCCCCCCAAACTAGTCAAGGTATGCGTAAACTGACTCAAACACCTAAATTATTATAAATTGTGGTTTTGATATGCCTTCACATAAATTCAATCGAGCTTGACGCATAATCAACTAACTAGAAACCTGTGGTCAAGAGAGTTTATACTTAAATACGCCAATTCAAAATAAATTTTGAAGCTCAAGAATTTATCTGAGTCCTGCTCAAACCAGATCAACGAACTCGTATCTGCATTCCATGTAAACCATAATAGCCTACTCTATTGAAGCTTGTTTGGAATTCGATAAAAGAAAGGACAAGCAATCCAAATTAGTCGGTTAGAGTCAATGGTTTAATCCCACAGACCATACTGTTTTTCTGAATTTTAAGCGCTCCTCATTTTTTTTTTTACAAAATGATAAATATAACTAAACAAGCCTGTCGGTGGCTTCCCATATCAGGAAGTTTGGATTTTTTTTTTGGTACGTCGGAAATTAGGAAGTTTGGGTTTGTGGGACCGGGTTTGTGTGTTGTTAAAAGGATCCTCTTGCCTCTCATTAGTCAACAATTGCCTAGTTGAGTGGGTTAAATGTACTCAGAAAAACCAATTCCCTGGCCCAACTTCAACCATGAAAAGGGGGCCAATCGTTTCATGCCGTTGGTCCCGTCCGAACGATGGGTGCGGCTTTCGAACCTTTTGTCATGGGCTGGCTTTCCACATTGGGAAGTTAGGGTTCGTGTGCATGCATTACTCTGTTAAAATGGTACTCTTGCCCCTCACTAGCCAGCAATCGCCTGGCTGAGTGGGTTAAGTAGAATCACCCTCTTTCCCTCCGCTCAAAAAACAAGCCTATCGGTTCCCTTGCATTGGCAATGACATACTTTCTCAAGTTCTTTCATCATCGAGCTTTGAAGAGTGCTAAGGGAGCGATTTTCACACTACCCTTTATCCGACTACGGTATCTCAATACAATGACTACTGATATAATTTACATAATGTGTACTTTTTTGGCTGCACACAAGCCCAATGACATTGTAAGCAATATGTTAGCAGTGAACTACCCAAATTTACTCCACAAGGACACAGATAGGTTATCCATACAGATTAAGGATGGAATTATCAATCAGTTAATATGGAAACTTATAAACTTGTTGACCATGTTCCAGACTTGAAGTTCAATGATCACGCTTAACTTCACAGCCCATTGCATGGTCTCGTAGCATCATCATAGAAAATACCACATGTAGCCTTTCACCTTAATGAACTTGATGCATAAACTGACTCACACTTGGACAATGTCCACATACATTTTAATTGTTAACTTCGAAAGCCAACACCAGTGTCATAGAATAATGTTACGTAACATCAGTGCTTTCAGTTCCTAATAAACTTTAGCACAACTACAATCATGCTAGAACAATGTCACAAATTCCAATTCCAAGCTTTAATAGCCGCAATATCCGCAAACTGCCACTCTAAACACAAGGCTTTCACATCCTAATACTATACCTTACAGGACATTATGGGAAAAAAAAAGGTAAAACAAGTAACTCAAAAGTTGCACGAATAAAAAAGGAAGAGAAAAGGAAAGGATGTCCACCATTTTCCATAATACGTCATCGAATCCTTGCTTCATGAGTCAAAACAAAGGTCTCTCTAATCATACAGTAGTACACACAAGATAAAGAATCACCACTTGGGCGAAAGAAGTCAAAATCCACATCCAGAAATGTCAAAGAATTGAAGTGTTTTCATGCCAATTCATGCTAGAATCTTCCATGAGGTTGAAGAAAAGATGAACACTTTATAGTCAAATGAAGACAGTTTACGGTCAAATGAAGGTTCTGATGATCTGAATAAAACAGCAGGAGAATCAAAATTTGAAAGACAAGAGAGTATACGTTTTGCAATTAGAGAGTAAAGCAGAGCATGTTGCAACTCGGAACAACTTCTTGCAAAGCCCTCATTCTTTCTACTATTCTTTCTCTATGCAACTGTAAAAGAGAAGCAGAACTGTAAATGCAAAGCAATGAGGTTTACCCTGAGAAATACAACAGAATGCAGAGAAAACACCTAGTGAGGCTAGATTTCAGTCAGATAGCCCACTCTCACATTTGTCATTCAACAAGTATATGTACAAAAATACATATCATTAATTAAATTTCACTGTGAGAATTTTCTTATGAACTCAACTCTTAGGGAAATTAAACCCTACGTATATGTTACCCCTGGAAAGTGTTTAGATGGGTGTATGCAATAAATAAAGGGAAAATTTCAAAAAAACCCCTGAACTTTGAATCCAATGTCAAATAGGCACATAAACTTAAATAAACTTCAATTGAACACCTGAACTTTCACTCCGTTATTCAATCTACCCCCTGCCGTCTCAATCCGTGACTTTCCTAACGGCAACCGCTGAGCTGGACACTAACAGACTGAACAAAACATTAGAGGGAGAAATTGGAGAGAAACAACAGTGATCTGGCACCTTTTTAAGATCCCGTTCGGCTAAATAAGCCTATTGGCTTATTTTTTGTCTTTAATCAACTTTTTTTCATATTTGTTAGTTTTTCGTCAATTTTTTTTGGAGATAATTGCATTGTCATAACGAAAGGAATCTAAAAAGTAAAAATTATGATCGAAATCCATTTTTTTAATAAAGACGAAAAAATTGGCTTATTGACTTATTTGTCTTTATTCAAAAAAATTAGGTTTCGATCGTAATTTGTTACTTTTTAGATTCCTCTTTTTATGACGATGCAATCATCCCCAAGAAAAAATACAAAAAAATACAAAAAAAGTTTGAATGAGGACAAAAAATAAGCTAGTAGGCTTATTTAGCCGAACGGGGCTTTAAAAAGGTGCCAGATCACTGTTGTTTCCCTCCAATTACTCTCTCTAACGTTTTGTTTTGTCTGTTAGTGTCCAGCTCAGCGGTTGCCGTTAGAAAAGTCACGGATTGAGATGGAAGGGGGTAAATTGAATAACGGAGTGAAAGTTCAAGTGTTCAATTGAAGTTTATTTAAGTTCAGGTGCCTATTTGATATTGAGTTCAAAGTTCAGGGGTGTTTTTGAATTTTTCCCATAAATAAATTTGCCCTAGATTTCTTCTCAAACTAATCTAAACCAATCGCATTGTCTTGCAACCCACCCCTATCAACCTAACTCCTAATATTTGGCTTCCCAAATAAGCTTCACATATAAAGAAAATTAAGTCAAATTGATCAATCCAAAGAAAAGCGACCGAGGAAGATAACCATTACCAGTTAAATGATTCATTAGTTGAGGACCCGACTTGGATAAGAGGAATCGCAATGGAAAGATCGAGATGATGTAAATATGTCGTGTGTGGTTCTTAATGATATTTCTTATGCAGCATGATGATGACGATGATGTACTCTTCTTCTTGCTCTACGAAAAATCCATTTGAACTTTTGGAGCTCACCCTCGAGCAACTCGATGAAATCAGAATCGTTCTTCGTCATGTCCACCTAAAACTTCAAAAATCACATAAACCAAAAAAACCCTATTCAGTTAATGAATTTCATATATTCTTTGATAGTATATACATTTAAATTATAGAAGACACTATCATCTTTCAATATTTCAAAAACGATACTGATAGTATCACATGAAGTGCAGCTTAAAGATGTCTTTTTAATACACACAAGCTAGCTATCATTCATATCTTGATACTCCAATTAATTTTCAAAACCATTTTTATGCCTTATTACGTGATCGATATTGAGCTCCATGTGTTGTGAAAGCCATATTTTTCAAAACCACTTCTTTCTTGCTTCTCCTGGTGTTTGAGTGGCAGCCAAAACCTGTTCCCAATCAAAGATCTCCATGATTGATCAAGAAGTTTCTCCAACAATTGTCATCTCAATTATAAGTGTAATCGGTGATCTTAGAAACTGATTGAAAATTAACATGAATAGTATGAATAGGATCTTTGATATATTTATACATTCATGCTCATCTAAATCATTTCACCTCCATAAAATCATCCCCAAAGGTGATGCGTTTCCAAAGTTATACGTGCAAGCAAGGTCATGAGTAATTGTTGCAAGGTCTACGTAAATTAAACATCAATTCAAGGTAATTTTAATTTTTGATGAAATTTTCTCAAATTTTCAGAAAAAGTGAAACTCCAACGTAAGGCTTCAGAAACTAAATCGAAATTATTATGGGTTTTGGGACGGTAGATTTGGGGGAGAGGGTGAGCAGTGGATTCAAGAGAGAGAGAAAGAGAAAGACAACCACAGAATGAGTTTCGGTTGTCCCCGGCCACCAAAACCACCACCACCACAGATTGCCACCGCCACCGCCACCGCCCTCTTTCTCTCTCTGATCCGCTAACTGCCAACCCAAAGAAATTAGCACTAACAAAAGACATGCGAAGCGGGAGGTAAGGGTCATCATTTAGCCCGAAGGCCCGCGACCCGTCCAAAGCCCGCCAACTGGCCCACCAATTAGCCCAAAATCCCACAAAACCCTTTCTTTTTTCCCTTGATTTAGTTTTGCCCAAGGAAATTTAAGCCCACCCGGTTTTGGCCAGCCGGCCCGTCAATTGGACTAGCCCATGGACCGGGCTTGGGCTTCAATTTATGGTAGGTAGCCCAGCCCACCAAAAAGAAAAAGCCCCGTCGGCCCGGCCCGTGGGCGGGCTTGGGCAGCGACTTGGCAGCGCTGGAGGTAAGGTTCAACTCGTCGAATCCGCCTGCTTCTCTTCCTCTCCCTTTTTCTCTCTCTAACGTGTTCATCTTCATCTGCCTGTGTATATGTGTGCGTGTTGAGTGGAGCAGAGGAAGAAAGGGGGAGGAAGAAAGGGGCCACGTAGCCCACAAAGCACAAGAGGTAAAATGACCATTATAGCCAACTGCCTAAGAACAACGTCCAACCAATCCAGGGGTAAAATTGTCGGAAATTGCTGAAATTGGCTAGCGAAATTTGCCCCAAAGTGTTCCTTATTATAGAGGGGTAGGAAACTCTCTTTTAAGATTTGTAATATATATTTTGATTGCTCGGGAAAATTATGCCTTTATTTCATTACTTTGTTTTTACTCAATGATTGAAATTTACAATTCAATTTTCTTTAGTTTTTGGCTTTGCGCTTAATTACTATTTTTGCTTAAGGTTATTAATACAATTTACCCCACCTAAGGCAAATTTTGGGTCCACCTCTAACTCCGCATTCTGTGGAACTTAGTACGTAACCCCTACAAAGTTTATGTACCCCGCCCACTTCTCTTGGAATCTGACTCATCCAAGCATAGCTTTACATTTTGATGAATGTACCTATCTTAAAAAGAAAAGAAGCATATAAAATTACAAAAAAAAAAAAAAAAAACTTCAAACATAAAAAGAAAAGAAGTGCACCCCATTGGTATTGTTCCAGGTGGACAATATTATTAATCTGTTTGGTTGCTTGTAGACCACAGATGCGAGCGCCAGCAAAGAACAGAGAGATATACTAACTAATTGAGACATAGTACATCTCAGATATTGATGCTATTTTCGCTCTCTCCTTTTAAAGCTTCTTGTAATACTACCTCAAAACAATAAAATTATTCTTCTTATCTTACAGAGAAAAGAGGGAAAAAAAAATGGAAAGATTAAACCCAATGTTGAAAAGTTATTATTGGTTAGATGGCATACCTAAATTCTATTGACAGGATGATCCGGTTGGCTAAATTCCTTTGTCAAATAACTTGATGCTTTTGATAGGTCCCAATGTTGTCATACTGAGCTCTCGCATTCTTAGTTTCTACCCAAAGTCAGAAACAGAGATTGCTATTTGTTTTCTAAATAAAATAAACTAACTCTTTACACATCAAAGAACTTGAACTCCCCTTCCCTTAGAAAAACTACCGACACCTA